>DWLR01002395.1:0-15560 GCA_018246295.1 Papilio alexanor hazarajatica | reverse complement strand
GATTGGTTTGGCCTTCTTATGAACTATTTATTAGATAAGAATAAGAAGGTTTTTGTTGACCCACGCAGGTATTATGTATAGCGCCTGCCTGTAACATGTAAATGTTTTAATACTTCGAGTACTTTTTAATTTTATTTACGATTTATCTCTGATTTATAAACACCAATCATATTTTTGTACTGATAAATTTTATTTTAAGTACTTGATAGTGTTCTTTTGGTTAAATTTTGAATATTCACAAGTTTGAGGTAACGTCATTACACTGGTATATATTACCGTCACACGCACACTAATGAAACTCGAAAATCAGCTTCACTTTTGAACATCAAATTTGTATGCCATCTGGAGATTTAGTACAAATCTAAAGTTTGAGAATATGTATACATTTAAAGATAGAAAACTCTTTTACATTAAAGCACAAAAAATTTACTTTGAAGGCATTTTGGACATTGCTTAATTATAATGAGGGTTCGTAATTAATTTTTTAATTAAACACTATAAAAGAATTATGATATTTAAAATTAATATTATCAATCAAATTATACTTTTTAAATTAAATTAATATAATTGCAAATATGGAAGAGAAGAGGATAATTACATTGCCACACAGCATAACTCATGCTTTCACCGGCACCTTTCAAGAAATATAAAACGCACGTTACGTTATCATACAAAACGATTCCTACATTACATAAAGTTTTACTAAAGCAAATTAGATTGGATCTCCAACACGTTACGACACAAGCAACAGGAAATTAGTTTAGCGCCTACGATATACTCGTGTTGTGAACCAGTTGTCGAGTTTCTGGCCTTCGGAGTGTATCAGAATATTAATTAAAATATTAAAATCAAATACGTCATAGTTCTCGCAATCTTTATTGACCTGGTTTAAGTTAGCCTTCAAACTTTATTATGTATAGTCGCATGTATATATGTATTTTTAAATATAACTAAGTACTTTTACTACCTCTAATAATATACGTAACTATATAATATACTATTCACGGACTTTTTAATTTAAGAGTTAATAGTTCAATGGTAATCGTTTCGATAGTTCGAAACAACAAAATGTCAACTATAGAATTAAATGAACAACAGCCAAACGAGTAATCAATCGCTCACAATCGCAACCAAGGTTAACCACAATTTTTAAGCATCCGCACAAAACGTAACGACTAGATACATTTTAGGCATCATAATAAATCGTAATGACTATGTGTTTTAAGAATCATAAATAATGTTTTAATTAACGACATATAATTATATAATAGCAATATTTGTCTCATAAAGTAAGATTACTGTTTAAAAACCATGATAATATTTGGAGTTTTGCGGCAGCTTTTACTGTTTCTGAAAAGGCAACAACTATAACATACGATGTAATCATAAAGTAGCGATTATTAAGAATGTCATTTCACCACACATACACATTAAGAAGTTTTTTGTTATTTTTATATTAAATGAACGAGTAATGGGCCCCAATTCTCGTTGTCCTTCAATCCTTGATAACCAATGATTTGCCAACTTTCAATTTTAAGGATTTGTATTTAGGAGAAAACTGCTGACAAATCAAAGATCATGTTATCATACCCTAAAGCATGTAAAAAATCACCATTTAATATATATTAAAAACAAAAATCTTTCGTGTCCTTAAGCGTGTGAAAATTTTTTATACAAATTTATAAAAACATATTTTTGTATCCGGACCGCGTCGAATCAATTAACGATCGGAATTTGAACGTAAATGTTTTTATGTTCTTTTGTGCAAAGAAATGTTTTGAACAAAAGGTAATGCAATGAAAGGGTATAATTACCTACATGGACGGTGATACCTCATCCAAGGGAGAGGAGCGGGTCATTCAAAACGTTTAGGATTATCATATCCATGTAATAAAAAAGCAGCCTTTTTCATAGTTTATTTTGCTATTGCCAGACGGTATTGTTTCGGTTTTATATATACAAACACTATAACCATAAATAAAACATTTTAACAAAACTTCATATGCCGGTATAGCTCACCTCTGGTTAGATTTGAGAAGAGTGGATAAGGAAATTAATTTAAAGGCACTAGTACTTACTCTATTTACTCTATTTAGTATATCTATATTTACTCCAATTTCCCTCACTCACCGACCCACAAATCATATGGGCGAAACCGCGGAAGAGGGCCCTTGCGGTTTGGCCATTGATCATCTTCGCACACCGCTTTCTAGGCTCCCTTCAAATTATTTGATAGATTCCCTATCTTATCGTAACTAAATGAGACGAATTTACTCCGCAGCAGCCCTATACGTGTGTCAGGCAGCAACAGAAGGGCAGGTGAACGGCCGCAACGACGCGATAACTACATAGCCGCCGCCGATTTGCGTATGACCATGTAACTCACGATACAACATATCGACAACTGCTCAAACAAGGTCGGCCTCATACAAACATGATTAATACAGATAATTTTCATTATTTTAGTTTCAACCGCTTCTACATCTACGGGTACGAGTAAGATACATTATGCGTATTAATCTTCTATCCAAACATTCGTCGTTCATTTGTAGTCCACGGCTGGACAAAGGACATTTATTATACAACCAAGTCGAGTTTCCAATAAATGGTGGTATGGTATAAGGTAACACGATCTGCGGCCTACAGGCAACACAAAATAGATTCCTGTCCACGGGCAACATTTAATAAGTAATACAAGTTATATATAAATTCTTTAGGTCAAACTTAAATATTGTTTAATAATTACATATGTGGCTTAAATTAATACTGAAATATTGTATAACCAAATTTATAATTGCTAAAAATCGTGTTCTCTAATCTAAATAAATCTAAAAACAACACTTTGGATAAATAAAATTTCCTTTTAAACAGAATTCCTTTAATTATACAACAGTTTATAAGTATTAATATTGAATATAATATACCAATTTTAGCAAATTATTTTCTAAGTAATAAAATATTGCTAAATTAATTATCTTTGACAGCTGAAATGTGGTTAAGTTGGTATTGAAAATAGTTTGACATTTTGATTTATACAAGAGCATGTGACAGAGCCAATCTCTCTCTCTCTCTCATCGTCTTCCAATGCGTGTGGAAGTAACGAGTTTTTATTTGCAAGCCATCTTATTTCAATATATTGCTTTTGAAAGTAACATTTCTTTTAAGCAATTGAGATGCTGATCAGTAAATATTCCTAAATACATGGCATGAATCCCTTACACTCTTTCCAGTCAATGTACCTAATTCCTTTCCAAAGATACTTCTATAAATATTAAAAAAAAAACTAATCCTGTGATCGCTATCATCATTGCTATTTACCAAGTACATACAACGTACCAGAAATTGACAGAATATCGCGTTAGATGAAACTTTACGTAAGCGCCTGAACATTGAATTGCCTCGGCATTGCTTGTTACATTACATCAGTCTACATAATTAAAATAATAAAAAAAACTTGATTTACGCAAATTTGCTCCATATTAAAGTAAAACTGGTGGTAGGCATATAATTACCTACCTACATTATAACGCTATATTACATATAGTATCTAAGTTGGACCATTTAAATAATAAAATGAAAATATATTACATAAAACACATGTATCAAATTCGAAATAATCAAGTCATTAATCTATTCTCTCTGTTCCATGGAATGAGTCAACAAATATCCGAGAAAGATCCGCCTGAATTAAGTCACAGCGTGACACACACTAAGGGGGAAAAAACTAGGTTTATTTTTACCTTATTTTTAAACTTATTCAATTGACCACGCCCAGCCGGTCAAATTATAAGTGTACTTAAATATATTTACCAATGTCTTTTGTCATCATTACATTACATTATTAGTCATAAGTTGCAGAGATCCCCCATATTATTCTCACACATAATACACCGACCAGTTGCCTTTTACATCTTAGCAAAAACGTAAGGTATATATTAAGACTAAGAGTACTTTTTAATCGTTGACGGGATGCAAACTCTTTATAAAGATTAATCTTTAACTAATTATACACATCAAGCATCGTCTTAACTGAATAAACAACAATTTTTTGCATGACGCAGTTTGTCAGTGGTATAAATAAACATTAAAACATTAATTACAATTATTAAAGCGCTTTAATCTAATACGAACGGCAAGGTTAAACACCAAGTCAGACCTTTATCATTAAAGAGTTTTCCTTCTGTTCGTTATGAAAAAATATGTATCTACATCATAAGCGTTTTAATGTTTTTTTTTTGTTTTAAGTGAAACCACAATGAGTATAAAGTTGGACGTTAGTTAATCATTGTTAATAATTGTTATTCCTAATAAATCATATTATTAAAATGCAAGCTCCAAGCACAATTTTTCATGATTACTATTAAATTCTTAAATGTAAAACTATATGATTACAATGTAATAAATACAAGCGATTTCATGTTTTCTTTTACATTCGCAATATCAACAATCACAAGCTCGCTAGGTAGGTTATTGAGAATGTAAGTATTAAGTCAAATATGCATCCAATTATACAACGTTTTAAGAATGATTGGAAGCAATCCACATGGCTGTATACCTAATTTATTGTAAAGTACCAATATAACTCGTCGTTAAACAATTTATGCAAAATATTCAAAATGACCTCTGTCTGACAATTTAAATGTCAATTCGTGTTTAGTACATCAACTTTTGAGCGCACCACAAGAGGTCATATAACACATGTGTAAACCAAGTACTTCATTTGAGGATGACTAAATCATAAATCGTCTACATAACCAACTGAGAACAATTTGTCTTCATTAATGCGTTGCATTTGTTCATCCTTAATCAAGTTTTATAGGAATATCCACATCAAGGATTGTGTTTAATTCAGGAATTTGTTACATTAATGAATATAGACTGCCATACAATCTGAAATAACATCAACTTGGTACTGGATGCAGTGTGAAGTAGCCCATTTGTAAGCCGTGACGTTCACAAGAAGCGCCTCTGTTCTTTGGTTATCACTAGATGTATGTCAGACACATTACGTTTACAGATACATACATACTACAGTTTAGGGGTAGGTAGAGGTTAAGGATTTCCTATTGGCACAATACTAACACACCTCTCTCACGTCGGTCACTTACGGGTGCGCCATATCACGTCTTTCTTTAGGATGTCACTAATCTGATCGATAAAAGATTTTCTGTGATGTCCCCTACCAAAGTGCCAGTGTTATTCGCAACATAGTCATCACTCTCTCTTCAATCATCCTTTCAACATGCCCGAACCACCGTAGCACTATTTTCAAGTTTTAGTATATAGCTATATAAGAAGTATACAACTATCATCCTATTTTTTCACTTTATTATAGTTTTGCTATTTTATATAAAGATATCTAGAAATGGAATCTATTTTCTACTTTGTCTAAAAGAGTGTACGGCTATAGTACCATATTCACTTGGTTCGTAAATGTTGCTTCACTACTTTTTCAACTTTATCGGGAGTAGATCTATTTACAAAAGTATTTAGAATACATTGAAACCATTTATGAGTTAAAAGTATAAAAAGATAAAATGTTGCCTAGACAAGTTCTGGTAACTAAGCACCTGCCACATGCGTCAGTTAAACGGGGTATCGCTAAACGTTTTCGAGCGGACTGTAAGTACCTGGATTCTACAACTTTACTGACCACTTTATATTCCAACTTTGTTAACGACGTTTGAACCGTTTTATACTAGTGACATAGATATTTTTTTTTTGTTTTGACATAAATACACCGTAGGTACAATAAGCGACACAAACTACATCGCAAGTACAATGTAAACGTTTGTTCACGATTATCATCAATACGCGAATGACATGTCAATTGATTGTTACGCATGAGCACTAAGACGGCGTGTGTTGTTGCGTTTAAAATTCAGATTTAAAAATCACTACATATTATATTATATAAAACAAAGTAACCTCTATCTGAACATGATACAGTTAAAAATTACTGAATGGATTTTTATAGTTTTTTTTTTTCCGGAAGACAAATTGTATTCATATGGAACGTTTGCATATAGAATTCATTAAGTTTTTTTTTGTAGTTTAGCTAAAATGTGACGTTGATTGTTAAAAAATAAGACATCTATTCCCCTCCTCAACTTTACTTAATTAAGCTGAGACTAAATTGACCAAAAACAATTGTTACAAAACGATGTACTACTTGTTGAAATAAAACTTTTCTCCGGTTCAGAAAATTTGTTCGCTTATCCAACAACTTATAACCAAGCTTATAAACAGACACATAGTCCTTAACAAGATTTTTAAATTTGCTTTATTTTTTGGTTGTCGCAAAACGACATCAACAGCTATTGTCTGCCAAATAATAAGACAACTACGCTGACTCAGAGACAATTATTGCCTCGCCTTCCCATTGAATGTGTGCTAGATTATACATGACTGTACTTAAAGCCGAAAACAAAGAAGCAAATGCGTATTTTGAGATTAAAATTAAAGATGAGATGAAGGATGAAGGGCTGCGACGAAAAATCTAAGTACGATTAAGTCACACAATCGTTACACAGTCGCTAATGCTACAAGATGACCTGCAAGACCACAATAATTGGACGTGACACGCAGATATAATTTTTTTTCAATAGTCTACAATAATTAGACATTACAAAATAATTTAGCCAGAACAATTTGCTTTTTATACATACACTGTCGATGTTCCTAACGTAATTATATCAATTTTTTTTTTTACTTTTTGATTAATCAATTAGAAAGGCAAACTCCAATCCGGCCAATTAGGATTGCATTTACTATAAACACTTTTATTTTTAAGTTCATATATACATATGTTCTGTGGTAAGTTGTTTATTTTTATTATTAATCGTGGCAAACTTTTTGTCAATTAAGCGTAGTGGTGAGGGAAAGTTTGTGCACTGTGCACTTACTATAGAATAAAATGTAACTGTATTTTATGATTATGTACACCTAGCTACTTTTGAAACAGAATAAATTATTTATTCCTACAATATATGCAACGAGACCTAAAATTCCCTTTTGCGCAATCAAGGTAATTTATTCAAGAAGTTTGCGAGATACTTTAACAGAATTTTACGAATAAACGTATACATAAAATACTCATGTGGCTCATATATACTCCTCACAAAACAAGAGAAAAGTCGAACAAGAATTACTTTGTTAACACATTGATTGAAATAATACGACATAAAACATAAATGTGTTTAGTAGTATCTTTACCGATATGTCTTGATAATGTTATATTTTATAAAGTGATATAATTAAAATCAAAACATCGCGATGAAAATGATACTCTTCCAAAGTTTAATCACAATTGAAATACATACTATCTTTAAAAGAATCAAAGTTGAGATCTAATTTTAGTCCTCTTCCCCTTCCCAAGCTTTTATAAGGAAAGGATGGGAAGGGAAAGAGGATTTGACGTGGCCTCTGTCTGTTAAAGGTAGACAACGCATCTGGAACTCACAAATTTTTATTGCAAATGTCCATGGGTAGCGGTCACTTAGATGACCGCTTTGCTTGTTTGCCACCTTCTTGTATAAAAATAAATAAAAAAAAAAAAAAAATCTAATGTCTTGGTAAAATTGCAAGCTTAACTTGCTTGGTTAAAAAGTAATATTGGCGGTAATATAGGTATATATTTACAAAATAGAAGTAATAATATGTGGTATACTAGATGGCCATGTGTGAATAAAGTCCCAGAATATTATGATTATCTCCGGCTACCTATAACCACCAAAAATGTCAAAAGTCAAAGAAACGAACCCATTCATTTTACAAGAATTTAGCAGAAAATCTACCACTTTATTTCTTGAGTAATACAATGTAAGGGCAGCTTAGCAACAAGATACATACACACATGTTTGGATGCCGCAAAAATTATCGCAATCAAGTTCTTGAGGTTTGCGCAAGAGTTTTTGTGTGGTTGGCAACCTTGACTGTTCCCGAGCAACTGTGGGAACGGCCGGGCGCGGGACTCGTCTGGAGCCCATGTGAGCCGAGCAGACGTGCTACATCCGCCCGAAAGCGTTGCATGTAGGGAAACCAAGCGACCGGCTTTTACGAGACTTCTTTCGAGGGACGTACTAATACTACATAAAGCCATACATATAGGGAAACCAAGCGCCCGGCTTTTACGAGACGTCTTTCGAGGGACGTACTAATACTACATAAAGCCATACATATATTTTTTAGTTTTTTAGAAATGGTAGAATAACATTGTAAACATCACCGGTAAAGACTAACTTTTTATGCACAATGCTCGCTATGGCCATCCAGCAACGACTACTATCTTAAACAATTATTGCCTGAAACTATTGTTGTTGAATAAATTAAGGAAAAATAATTACTCTATAAGAATTTTCGAACAATCAAGCAACCTTTAAAAACAGCCTTGACCGCACAGAAACACGTAGAAAAAAGCAGTTAAAATTAATTTATTTAATTGAAACTTGCCTACATTTGTACTGTTAATATAGCACGTTTAAATGTAAAATTTCATTAATTGTTGTCATATATTCATTGGTGAAATTTTTAAACGAGCTTTTGGCAGTTGTGGTCGCCCCAGCTGTACGCAACTTCGCGATTTAAGTGTTTATTTATCAACTTTTGTTACGATCAAAAGATTAACGATAGCGTCGCACGCACTTACAAACTACTGCCTGTTTTTTACTTAATGTCTTTGTAATTCGTTATAAACCACTCTGTTGACCTTGGCGTTTTTCTTGAAATACACAGTGTGTACTCATCCGCTAAGCGTCCAACGCAATGGGTCCAGGTTCGATTCCCTGGGAAAGTTATTTGTTAAAAATTAAAATTCGATTATTCAACTTTTTATTTGTAACAAAAACTTTCTAAGTGTGTGGCCGATTAAAATATGGAAATGTTTACAACTGCAAGTTATTTGAATTCTTTACCTATATTTTTTAATAGTAAAACCTATGAAATAAGGGTGTATCAATAGTACTTTGTATTATAAGACTATATAGGGACTATGGTGACAATGTCTAATGTCTTATTCTTCGAGAACTGTTTAACTGTTTGGCAAATTTGAAGTGATTACTGTGTCTGTCTGTACGAGTGCGTGTGTCGATCATTAATCAAGTTTATTGTACATTGGCATTCATTTGTGGATCAATTGCTCGAATAAAATGCCGCGGCTGACTTTGTCATTTGTATCTAATTCTGCGCACGTTCGTACATCGGCCATTTCGGAATGTATTCAATGCTGTTAGAAAATTATTAGATAGAAATACCCTAAGTTTTTAAGAAGCCTACATAAAAATTTACGAAGTATTCATATTTGTAACACCTTTTTTATGAATACAAATAGTAAAAAAAAATCGATTAAATAGTTCCAGAGTTCACGAATTAGAAAAGAATATTTCTACTCTGTTTTCCCGGATTTATCATATATATCTTATTATATGATAAATCCACAAAAATCTTATCAAACATATATTATCTTCAAATCGAGCTAAAGACAGAATGTTTGAACTGGAGTACAATAAAATAAAGTCATCTGTATGGGCCTTGTTTTTTTTGTTGATATGTCATCTGTTAGACGTTAGACACATGTTAATAGTTAACTCGTATTGATTATATAACTATGAGTAGTAACCATGAAACGTAAATCATTTTGCATAACACTAGAATCTTCTTTTCACATCATCAATATCATCTCTATTTAAGAACTTCTTAGTGTCCTTGTCGGTGGAGCAATTTCCATTCTTTTCTTACCTGTGCTATTCTCTAAACTTCATGATGTTTTCACATCAGCTCATTTTAAATATCAGTATAAAAATTGATTTTTAAATCAGTATTAAAATATTGTCATAAAATTGTATCTGACATAACTACATTAAAACAGTGTTTGCTGGCCCTTGTATTGCCTTTTATCAATGTTTTGACCAAAATTGCTTTACTGATTAAATAAATAGATACATACATAGTTTACTGCGCAATTAAGACGACAACATCGCCTGTCCTTAGATATATAATCATACTGAGACCTAAAATATGTATTCAAAAATCATATCTACGTGGAATTCAAAGGAAATTATCAATAGTGGCGTTTTAAGGATTTTGTAATCCTTAACACGCCACGCCACAATGGTTTTAAGTCACACTTCGGCGATAATAAATTATAGTAACTGAAGGGCAAGCTTATAATAATATTATTTACCCGTATAAAACTTAAATTCTTATCATAAGAAATTTAAGTAAAGTATTATGGACACTATGAGTTATCGGATTAAAACCATGCTCGAACATAATGCTAGAAATCCAAAAAATGTTACTATGCCTTACATAATATTTCCTCATTGATGATGCTAATCTTTTGTATAAAGTGAAAAAATACACAAGACCCAATAACGAGAAACGTCTGATTTATACTGTACGCGGGGAGGGGCAAATGAAAAAGGAGCAAAAAGGGACGAATACGCTACCCGTAGACATCGCAACAACAGAGAACAAGATGAGTTTATGCGTGTAGGGCGAAGCTACTTCTTCACATTCAATTAAATACACATTTCTCTCAGGTGTTCTGTGTGATCATATGCAACAAACATTGCCAATGCGTGGGTGTTTCACGAAGAATGCTGGTTGTCTCGTGCTGATACTGGGTATCATGTAAGTACTTTAAACGTTTGCGACCAAATCAAGTAAGTTGCTGGCCTTTCTTTATACAGATTCATAAGGCAGCTACATTTATTTCCTTTTCGTGTAAAAGGAAAGAGGGACATATGTATATAATTAGAATATAATACACTAATGTGTAGGTACGTCCAATAATAGGTAAATACCTGAGAATTGTAAAAGAATTAAAAAACAGAAGTTGAAAAAGACGAGACAAAATGTTTTGCATATTTTCTGAACTAATACAAATATTTTAGTGACTGGTTTTTGTTAGAGCTAATTATGTACAGTTAAGACTGCAGTTGATTATCTTATTCATGCGAGATCCTTTAAAAAAACTGTATATTTTCATCGCTGAGCTTCGAAAACACCCCTTAATGCTTAAAACGAGAATAACATGCGTTTAAAAATGTTCCTGCTTGAAGGAAAAAAACTAATACCACTTGCACATACTCCTGAAAAGAAAGCAAAACGAAAAACCGACTTAACAGGTACAAAATGAAAGGAGAACCGTACAGATTAAATTCGAAACGTTGGCCGTTGAAAAAGAAAATTTTTCTTTCCAAGTCAGACACATTTACCCCCTATTTCGTCACGGTATTACGCAATAGCAGATTAGTATGTAAGTGTTATTTTCGAGGGAAAAGTAGCGTTTTACGTAACGGTTGGAGACAGCTATCGCTAAGTATATTCGCAATTAACAAGACAAGCGACGGTGAGGTTAACGCGATACGTCGCGAGTTTATTCGCCGCGAGACTTACCACCCGGTGTGGGCGGTGTGTGCCTCATTTAATGGAGCAATAAAAAATCTTCGACTGCGCTTACGTAATCCGTATTATTTCCGCATCGGGCGACTGCGGAGGTCAATGTGCGTGTGATTTTATCTCTAGACGATAAACTTGTTATTTTTAAATATTAAACAATACCTACACTTAATTTTTTCACACTTCATTTTTCAGGATTAGAACAGCAGAAAACTTGTCAAAATAATCATATCTATAAATTATGCTTGTTTTTAATTTTTATGTTTGACTTATGTCTCTGATGTTTTCTTAGTTTTGATAACGGTTACATTAAACACAAGTGTGTGTTAGGCCTTTGCAATAATGTGCAAGGCGACGACAATAATATTGAATAAGAACAAAACTTTTACAGAAAATATAAGGCCTTTTTAGATGCGATTTCGTTTCTACTGAGGTTACTGAAAAGAAAAATAAGGTATATGGTAAGTGACCGTCCCGACTCTAAATCTAAAATTGTAAAATATGTAGCTAATATTACAGATGTACAACAACCAAGTTGAGTACCCCATAAAAATTTAAGTTAGGATACTCTTCATATTCTCGTTATAACTTTATTTGAGCTCAGATGACGCCGAGTTATCTCAAAACCAGGTGAAACTTTTAATCGAAGTGCACTGCTGCACTGTCTGCTAAATACTTATTACAAATTCATTAATAAATGTTAAATAACACCATAAACAAAAAACACGTCTTAATTCAGTTCCACGTTTAAATATTTTATTCAAAAAGGACCTGTAGACAAATTTTAAATTTGCAAAAGATTTAAAGCGACAACTCGAGATTTTACGTTCAGAAAACAAGAAAAAGACGAGAGATTTAAGAATTTAATCGGCGCTCGAAGCCCGAGTCGCTTCGGCTCACTGATTAAACTTGATTAAAGACACTAGAGCCACTGTAACGTTAACGTAAACGTAGTAACGTTAAAACGAAAACGAATTCAAGTCTCGCAAAGGAGAAAATTTATTACCACGGTAAATTTATAGAAACATACTGCAAATTCAAAAATATAAAAACGAAAATGGCGCTCGAGATGCAAAGGAGGAAAAGAGTGCGAAACTAATTTCGCTATAAACTTAAAGAATTAGCCCTCCAGCAACTCTTTGTTTTATATCGGATATTGTATTTCACAATAGCCATTCATCACTCTCGACCGACAATAAATCTCAAATTAGAGACATTGTAAAGTTTTAAGGACTCCCGGCCACAGGTAAAGCTCATATTTCTCTTTAGTTAAATAACTTGGAAAAGAAAAGATATGCAATATTCTTTGACATTGAGTGCCTCACACGAAAACTAAAGAATTTTTATTAAGACAACTTACTCGTCGATTCTAGACTTGGGTTAAAAGCTATGGCGAATTATTACCTAATAGGACAGTCGACAATCGCTATTCACCTTTCACCAAATTTATAAATTTATATTTTTAATAAGTGGTATATACGAGTATTGTACCGTCTGATTGATCATCGAGTAGGGTACCTATGAAAATCCATAACAACAGAGGAGGACGGTTTCCGATTTTTAGGAAGCAGTACGTTTTTTTCTTGGAATATCCTAAGTCCTTTTGGTTTTGAAATACAGTTGGAGGTAGTTTTTTCCGTAAACTAAACTATGATTTTTCCAGCCTTGCATAATTATACGAGTGCAAAAGGAACAGTTTTCATCAACTATGAAGTTATCTTTCGCGTTGTTGCGCCAGTAAGCGTCCCTATGTACTATAAGTACATAATACAAAATGCGAATACAAATACGTCAGTCATCTCTTAGATCTAGATTGCACAAATGAAAAAAATGGGTCGTCACGACTTTCCTAAACGAGACAAAGGAACCTATAAATTCAAACATCAACCCTAAATATTAAAACGTGCATTTTAAAGGATTTCGCACCACGGGTGGCGTCGGAGCATAACGAAGCTAGGCGCGCAATCTATTGTGACGTTTGTAAAGAAAGTCGGAACGAATCGTAAATCGGATCACTGCGCCATTCGACCGCCCATCCCATCGGTAGAAACAATCTGTGTGCGTATTCAATACGGTCGATCCCCGGCATTATGCAACGTCACAAAGGAGGCCAAAGAAATTCCGCGCAGTTTATTTATCAGACTTTCGAAAGAATACACGCAGACTTTGTGTTTTTTGTGCTTGTAAAGTCGTAAATCAGTAAGGCAATGGTCAGCAAGAAGGCCGGGCGACGGTCGTCGGGCGGCTTTCCTTTGTCCGTAGGTCAGCTGTGCGATGACGATGACAAAGTCATTAAAGTTAACTGCACTGAGTGTTCTGACCCACATTATGTAAATTTTTATTTAAAAGCGTAAAAGCCAGTATAATTTGAGAGCTCACTGTAAGCCGCAAAGTCATAAATCTTATGTTACCGTAATACTCTCGACAACTTTAATTTCTCCCAGATAGTTTTACCACTGTATGACAAAGAGACTCAGATACAACATTTATGGTTTGATGTCTGACATCAAATTATTTTCAGAAACCAATCTTTGCATACTTGTGACGTACTACACCTACTACTTAAATATTTTATTACGACGTTTAACATTTTGAATAACGAAGAAAACAAGTCTCTACATAATATAAATGTTTAAAATTGAATAGAGGCAGCGACATCCATTAAGCGTCTCCCAGGATGTGTAAGTAACAGTTATTGTGCTGTGCCGCATTGTGCTGCCAATGACAGATAAGAGGCGCGTAATGAACAAGCGCGCAACAATGGACGCCTCTCGGGAGACAAGGCGCTCCCGCAAACGCGGAGCACTTAATGACGCCTTAAATCTAAACACCCCGCTCGCCTATTAGATCCATAGGGAAATACTCATTTAAACGTATAATACAGAACATATTTCCGCTCACGAGCCTATTTATTTAACACAATTCTAACAAAAGAACATTTATTGATTGTAATCTGGTGTTAAGTTAACATACATGATCAAAAGGATGTACGCCAAAGTTAAAGTTAAACCAAGAACTAGCTTAGCCAAGAAATATGTAATTTAAAAGAGCAATATAATCTCGTAGAATGTGCGATGTGTTTTATTATTAGAAAACGATAGAAAATCAAATTATTAAATACAAACTTTTTAAGATATCCTTCCGATGAATTTTTATGAGTTTTTATAATTGCTTATTTTTTATTTTATTACAGGTTAATAAAAAATGATGTTACTTGTCATACGTCGCACGATTTAATTTGAAAATATTAATATAAATATTCAAACGATAATGTAACATAATTACAGCACCAAATAATGTCGAATAAAATACCGTACATGCTTGTACAAATAGTGGTCACGCCTACGACGCGCTGAGACCGACTTTCTCCACGATTCTCTTCAATTTCAACACGGCTAGACGTTGCCGGCTCGAACTGAGTAATTTAACGAATCGCTTTTCCAATCTTAACCCATTCATTGGTACCGTTTGTGATTCGCCTTGTAAATATGTATCAGAGAGAGAAGACTGCGCGCTGTACCGTCAAGTTTTCTATCGATATTAACCTTAAAATGTAAGCTATTTTCGTATAAAAAGATCGCTACTCTAATTCCAGCAGTCTTCTACATACCTAATATACAATGTTCATATTTGTATAAGAAATAAAATTAACCGCATTCAAGTTGATATTGAGTGATGATGCGATTAAAAACGACAAACCCTAGCTTAATTTTAGCATATTCATTCTTATAACTCGTAATAATCGGACAGAAATACTGAATACGGAAATTTCTACCACTATCTTATTTTTTGTCTGAAATATTAAAATGAAAAGGGAAAGCCTAGGTACACCTTTAGACAAATGAACGACAAAGATTAATTGATTGTTTCATCTACACATATTTACTCCAATCTTTGTTGAGATCCCTACTGGATACCACAACTATTCGAACAATAAAAGAATAAATCGCCCGTGATATTGCAACTTCACTTCTACAATATTCTATAATAATATAATTTACGCGAACAAGAAAAGGAATCGAGTTTGGTATACAACGCGCTCGATACAAATCTGGAGAATGCAAGCGAAGTGCCGATGTCCGGGTGTATAGCAAAGGCAATGTACCGCGCTCCATCCCGGTAGTTACAACTCACCGATTGAGCGATTACCAGCTCACCGA
>DWLR01002394.1:0-15565 GCA_018246295.1 Papilio alexanor hazarajatica | reverse complement strand
GAATTAAATATTCTTCGAATGTACGAGAGTATTATTTTTGCTGTCGGCGGGCCACCAGTATTCGACCGGCGGGCCGCGGTCTGTGCATCCATGGTTTACAGTATGAGACAGAAAATACGGTATACATACTTTATAGCTATGTATGTTGTAATTAGTATTGCTACAAGCAAAAATTTACCCCATTTTGTGGGTGGTCTTTTTTCATGAGTAAAAAGGGAAGAATACAAAACGTTACATTCTTTCTGTTTTACATGATAATATACATGTAAATTAAAATAAAACGAAAACTAATTTGATGATCCTCTTTACTATGTCCATGCGAATATTATCATTTCAATATTTCTTATTTTTGTGTCACCTTTGAAGATAACTTATAATATAATATAATGTATCTGCAGTAAAAGTGCATGCAATTATGTAGTATGGACTTTTGCAGCTTACTTTATATATATATATAGGTTATAATAAAGGAAACAACCACAGTTAAACACTTAATAGGTGAATAGCTCAACAGTGTGCTTTTGCAAACGCCATGTCTGATCTTGATCTTAAAGCAACTAGTTTCTTCTATTACGCCTACTATCGTTTGTTTTTCCAGTTTTTTCAATGGCCTTTGCTTTCACGGTGTTATCTCAATGTTCGAATCTGACACTGTCTCTTGAGTCTGAAACAAAAAAAAAGATGCCACCAAAAAAACCAAAAACAAAACCTCAACAAGATGATAATTGCGTCGTTTTCCACTTACTGAAGTGTTTTCAATTTCTATTTCCATGGCAACTTCTAATGGTAAACTTGATGTGAGGTTAGTCAGGAATGAATCACCAAGCTGAAACACACAAATTATGTTACAAAATTTATCACTTCTATAATATGTATATACAGGTAAAAACGTCTTGTCATGTTAAGAAGCTGTAAGTGTATATAGTAGCTGCAATGCAGGTAAAATGTTTGGACATGAGGAAAGGCAAAAAATAATTTTTATTAGTGTTTTTCCTGTAGTACTCATAAGGCACTTTGGTCATCTATGGCAAGCGATGGTTGACTTTTAGCTGTATAGACTTAAATTCTTTTGTCTTAAATAAAATAAGTACTACTTCTAGGTACAAAATCTTCGTATGACCTAAAAGAATCAAATTAAAAAATGCAAAGTCGCAACATATTTTTGAACCGTAAATTAGAAGAAAAATATGCATTATATTTTATTAATTAATTAGTGGTAAAAAAAGTCAAATCCTGGTATCCCTCAGTATGTGTAATTCGACCATTTACACGTGTCACGGAATATGGATGCGCTAATATCTGATGAATGTCATTCGCACTTTGGTCAGTTATCACCAATTTTTAGGTTTGGATTTTACAAACTTTAAATTTAAGAAAAATCTGCATAATACTTGTAGAAAATATGTAATAGTTTAATATTCTTTTCGTTTACTTAAAGCGTCTTATCAAAAATTTAACTTACCGATGAGAGGTTATGTTTGGCTGATTTCACTCGCTATGACTTGTACAGCCTATTATGCTGCAATTCGCCATAACTGCACACTTTTAGTACCAAATAGATTATCAATAAAGCTTTGAAAACAATATATTTTCGGAACTGTAGTTGTTTTAGAGCAAAACTATTTCGGCGCGAAAAAATTGTCACCGATGGCAAACAAAAAATACCGATAAGCAAATAGAGAAACACACAAAACTTGAGTGTCGTCCTGCTCACACCTTCATAATTTCATATTCGCGCCTTCTTACTCTTGCAATTATTATTCTTTAGCAGCTTGTCCATATCTATTCTCTGTCTACGCGGTACATTTAACAATTTTGAAATTTAATTTGTCAGATCACGTCCACAGATAAGCGAAAATGTTTATAACAATACAGCTAAAACATTTTTTCATTTATGGATTTTTCAGATAAAAAAAATTGTAATGAAAAAATAACAAAATACGGATAAATTGCATATGTTTTTGTTGTGGATAGATTTTAAATTCAAATCAAAAACAATATAAAAAGGTATTACTAAATAAACTTGTGTTATTGACGCTAAGAACGACAGCAGGGAACGGGGGAAGCGAGACGCGCGGGGGAAAAACGAGCTTCATATCGCAGTCGGACTATGATGAATGATATATGATTTGAAAACGAAAGCTTGTGCCGTGCCCCAGGGTGGTGAAATTCTTCTGTCAAAAATAATTTATATGAAAACGGATAATCTCCATCGCGCTCTAAATTGTATATCTATTTCACTCATAAAGTTGCTCTATAACTTTTGGTCTAGTTTCTTGGTATAAACCATAGTTTTTAAACCATAGTGTAAACTTGGTGTAAACCTTCATCTTTAAATTATTAGATTAAAATTAATGAAACAATAATAATTTAACTATTTTTATTTTTTTAACTAAAATTCTATTTTTTTTTTCAAAATTCGTTGAATTTACTCAGTAGTCTCTTTGTAAACTTTAGTCTTTGGTTAGACGATACATGAAAGCGAGTGTTGCCATTTTGGCATTTATATGGCTAAATTTGGCATATTTCTATGATGCTTAGCATATACCTTAACGATTTGACATTTGAGCATTTTTTTTCATCCATTCGATCAATTTTGTCAATGTAAGTACATTATTTCCTAGCCTTTTCGAAATATACTCAAATCTGTAGTTGAATACTATTTTCGCTGTCCATAATTTTGGTCTGTGGGGACGAAGGGGACTCCCCGGAACTTCAAAGCTTCAAATTTTAGTTGTTTGTGAATTTTTTTGTGTAGTGTGTTTATACAAAATGCCTCCTAAGTATAATCAAAATTATCGAACAGAATGGGAGAAAATATTAGAATTCAAAGAGTGGTTGCAGCCCGCTGACAATGATCCAACTAGAGCTTATTGTTAATATTGCAAGTACAATATTATTGCTAAAATGTATTGTTTGAAATAACATCTTACTTCGTCTAAACATTTAAAAGCTGTTGAACCATTGAAAAATCAAAGAAAAATTGAATTCCCTACCGCTAAACGAAATCTAAACACTGAAAAAGCAGTAGTAGTAATAGTAGGGACGCTAGCTCTCTTTATTTGTGAATATGCCTCGATAATGGCCGTTGACCATTTATCACAATTCCAATTTACGTATTCATAGAACAAAATGTACTCAAATAATAAAAAAAAAACATTCTGGCTCCTCAGTTTGTTCGAGAAATGATAGCAGATATAGGAGATCAAGAGTACAGTCTCCTACTCGACGAGTTAATTGAGATTTCGATTAGATATTTCAGTCGTTCTCTAAAAAAAATAATTTCATCCTTTTTGGGGTTAGTGAAAATAGAAGACGGAACAGCCGCCAGTATTGTAATAAGACTGAAAATGTTAGTAACTATACTAAATTTAAATATGAAAAAGTTGAGTGGCATCGACACAGACAATGTCAGTGTCATGACAGGTACTAATAACGGCGTTCACGTATTACTGAAGAAAGAAACTGGAAATAAAAGTTTGGTACTAGTACGTTGCATTTGCCACTCATTGCAATAAGCAATGTCGCATGCTTCCGAAGAATTTCTTCCTCGTAATATCGAATATCTCATTCGAGAAACCTACAACTGGTTCAGTCACTCGTCTAATAGGCAATTTACTATAAAGAACTATATAAGACAATAAACTGTGGCTCCGAGCCGCTGAAAATTCCTCAACTATGTAACGCGAGATGAATATCTATTGAACTCGCAGTGTGTCGTATATTAGAGCAATATTTCGAATTCAAGCTACTATTTGAAGTTGCAAGGCAAAAAGAAAACTGCTACATGGTTTAAATTTTGTACCAAATGTACATTGATCCAGTAAATCACTTGAATTTATTGTACATAAAACCAATATTGCAAGAGGTTCAGGTAGTTAACAAATTATTTGAGAGTAACAATGTAGATCCCACAAAACTTTACAACGATTTGATTGGTTTGACAGAGTCAATAAGCTGTCGCATCATAAATCCCACTGCCAGAGTCGATGTTTTAATCTAAAGTATTGAAAGCTACTTGGATCCGTCGCCATACATGGGTTATTCATTCGAATTAAATTAACGAGAGTACAATCTTGAAACAGAAGTAATCAAAAACCTACGCCAACAATGTATAAATTTCACCTTAAAACTCGGAAAAGAATTGCAAGCCAGACTACCTTTGAATTTTAGAATTTTACAAACAATATCTATGTTTTCCGTAGAAGAAACTTTAAAGGTGCTTAAACAGTCGATTATAGGTAATGCTGAAGAATTTATAATAAATCCAGAAACACTTGACAAAATTGTTACACAGTGGAAAACTTCGTTCATATGCAGTGGAAAAGTACATCCACAATCGAGTTCTGGACAGAGGTAATGGATCAATGGATCACAAGGATGCAGCGAGAAATAATCCATTCAAAGAATTAGCAACTTTCGCAATTACTTTGCTTTTACTGCCGTATTCTAACACCGAAGTCGAACGCGTTTTCAGTCAAATGAGTGTAGTGAAAACGAAGCTCCGAAATAGATTGGCCACAACAACTTTAAATGCACTATGCAATATTCGGTTCGGTTTGGCGTTAAAAGAATTCAGAAGTGCAGCCATTCATATAATCTTCCTGAACAAATGTTAAGCACCATAGGAAAGAGGGCTACCTATGGCAGTGATCCTTTATTGCCAATTGCAACTGGAATTGCATCCATGTCATCGGCCCAATCTGTGTGATGAATGAATGAAAGTTTATTCATCAATGAATGAAAGTTTATTCATCAATGAATGAAAGTTTATTTATTGACGAGTATATTGATATTTTGTTTATTTAATATTAAAAAATACTGTTAACTTTTCTTTTGGCATTTTATTAAGCATTTTTTCTATAATTGTCGATATGTTAAGCATTTTTTGGCATATTTATCAAAATATTTAGCATTAAACTTGGCAAGTGAGTTGGCAACA
Source organism: Papilio alexanor hazarajatica (assembly GCA_018246295.1). Classification (NCBI taxonomy): domain Eukaryota; kingdom Metazoa; phylum Arthropoda; class Insecta; order Lepidoptera; family Papilionidae; genus Papilio; species Papilio alexanor. The sequence goes on along the minus strand of DWLR01002394.1, from coordinate 10,623 downwards.
CTGCTAAATGCCCCATTGGGTACAATTGTCAAGTCTTTCACTCAAATGCTTTTAGTTTGAGAAGACGTTGTAAGGTTAGGATTTATTTATCTATAAAAATCAATTCAATCCGGGTTTCAAAATTACCAATTTTTGATACTTAAGTGTACAAATCTTTAGTTATTTTATTCCATATGTTGATTTTTACAATGTTAACTAGTAATGAATAAATATTGATATTATTTACGTTTATTTTTAAGAGTAATGTGTATGTGACAAGTGATTAAATAGTTTGGTGAAATTTCAGGACGTCATGCCTTTCGCGAGATTCGTCCAACCGGGGAGAGTGGCCCTGGTGGCCGAAGGCCCATTAAAGGGTAAATTAGTCAGCGTGGTTGACGTCATTGATCAAACGCGTGCACTTGTCGATGGACCCGGCAGCGGCGTCCCTAGGCAACAAATTCGTTTGAACCAACTACATCTAACAAAGTTCCGCCTTAAGTTTCCGTTTACAGCACCAACACGTATTGTAAGAAAAGCATGGGCAGATGAGAAACTTAATGAAAAATGGGCCGAAAGCCAATGGGCCAAAAAGTTAGAAAACAAAGAAAAACGCGCTCAGATGACAGACTACGACAGGTTCAAGCTGAGTTCAGCGCGGGTTAAAAGAAATCGTGCCAGAACTCCTGTATTTAAGAGTTTGAAGGCCCAGGCGGCACGTGGCGGCGTCTTTGGCAAGAAGAAAGTCCCTAAATCGTCTGTCAAGAAACCTCGCGTTAAGAAAGAGACTTCAGCAAAGAAGTCAGCTAAGAAGTAATTCATATTTGGTGACTGAAAGAATAATTGTATGACTTTGAAAGGACTTGTCGAAATAAAGAATTACTTTTAGCTAATATCTGTGTATATTGATTCTTGTCCATAAATATTAATTGCCCGTTTTATTGCTTTTAAGGTAAGTTTTGTGATTTTATTTGAGTATTAAGTTTTTTTTTTACTCAATCTATTTTATGTTCCAGGTACATATGAGCCAGTTATTACCAGGTGAGAATCGAGTATACTATATTGGTCTTTAAACTGAACCATAATTGATCACACCATTTATAAGTAATGCCTTTACAAATGCCTAGTGTTTTATATTGATGAAAAAGGTAAAAAGGGTGCACCAATGCATTACAAACACTGCTTGGGTATAAAAAAAATACTTTTTGTATCCTTATGACATTCCATATAAAAGCAATGTTTTCTGGGTCCTTTATAAATTGGCAAAAGTTTTTAAAAAAACCTTTGAGAAATATGTTAAAGCCAGTGAGCATTAATTTTAGTACAAAATTGTTTAATTATTTTGGAGTAAAAATGGCAGTAAAGCTGTAAACAGATAACAAATAAATAACGATATAAGCCTGCTCATCATGCCTGGAACATGTTTTATTGTTGAACAACACAATAGTGTTTCCACCCTACCAAAGCCGATACATGCAATGTTTTAATCTAGCATATGTGACTCTGGTTAGGAACATTAGCACATTCCGTGTAGGATGCCTTGTTTTGACTAGTCATCCAAGGGTTGAATGTAACATTCGAAATATAAAAAACACTAAAATGAGGATAAGTCAATTTCGCCACATTAATAGTATTTTCTTTGTTTTAGATCAGCAGAGAACAATAGACAGTCTTCTTTCAAATATTTGTAAGTATTTAAATCATTTTATAAAATAGGCTTCACTAAAAATTTTGAAAGTAAAATGTTATATGATGAATTAAAAAAATAGTCTCGTTCGTATGAACATAAGTTATGAATTAGAAATTACCAATTCAACTGATATAAATATTTTTAATACTTTTTTTAACAGTCCAGTAACTATGGCATTAACATGTAATATTTGCATTACAGGCATCTTACAAGTAAAGGTTCTTATGCTTCCTGAAATCAAGAGTAAAAACGTAAGTTCATTGAATGTAAATCTAGGCTTTAAAGGCTTAACTCACATGTAATAGTTTATTGAAGTGGGGAAGAATACTATTTTATTGACACCTCACATTTCAAAATCGGTTCAACATTTAGGCTAAAGGATCAAAATGGAACATTGCCTCTCCTTCTAGGACCATGGTAATATAAATAGATTGTATACAAATATAAGAAAAATATTAACATGCACTGGATTCAGCTTAGCAACATTCATAAGACTTGGATAACATATGTCTACACCTTTATATTTACTATGATGAATAAAAAATAGTCTCGTTCGTATGAACATCAGTTATGATTTCATAATTACCAATTGAACTGACAAAAATATTTTTATCACTTACAGTATTGGTACAAATTACTGCTTGATTAGCATGTAACAATTTTTTTTTTTACAGATGTTCAATTATTCTCAGATGTTCTAAAGAAGTAATAATGTCTGAAATAAAGAACAAGGATGTAAGTAAACTTAATTATATATACGTCAATTCAATAGAAAACCTAAACAAGCTTTTTGTATAATAATAAAATTCAATAAGTGGAAAGTTAATCGATAAAAAATAACAATATTTTTAATTGCAATTGTAAAATTTATTTTACCCTACCAAAGCCGATGTATGCTATGACACAACTAGCATGCTTGACTCTGGTTAGGAACATAACAACACTCTGTGTAAGACATATAGTTGTTATAGCTTTATGTCTAAGGGTTGAGTGGCACAATTAAAATAGAATTTTATGAATACAAGATTATACTTAAAACTGACTGAATGTTGATTGATGACATCCATTAATCTTAATGTATAACACTATTCTAAATTATTTTGATGTAACATAGTTAATATTTTCTTTTCAGTTCCTTGCAGCAGAGCTATTTTCAGTGATAAGTAAGTGTGTAATATTTTTTTTAGAGAAGTGATGTAGTAACCAAAAACTTTTATATGATGATCAATTTATCGCCCCAGTCTGAACTAAAATGTAGATTGATATTTTACTGATTATTTTAATTTGGAAATGATTTTATTTTATTAAAATAAATGTATATTCATTGATATTATTCTTGTTTTAGGTCAAAAATAGAAGCAGGAAAACAATTTTCAACATTTGTTATGAAGTAGAGCAGAGCTACTTTTCTACACGATTAATTGTGCATATTTTTTGTGTAGGTATTACAGGTATGATATAAATTAGTTTTTTTTTTTTTTTAATTAAAATAGGATTATGAGTCAATCTTTTCATAATATCTTTAAATTCAAAAACGAAACACAAAAACAAATTCAAAAATTATTTCTTAGCAGTTATTCTGAAATAAATTCCATATTTTATGATGATATTTATCGCCCCAGTCTGAAATGATGTGTTGATTCGATTTTCTGATGTCAGCAATACTATGAGAACATGTTTTTATTCTTACATTTTACTAATGTTACTTTGTCTTGCTTCAGATTTTAGTTATGATGAAAGAGAAGTTCATTAAAAAGCTTTTACTTTCCTGTGGGTGAAGCACTGCTTCCTTATTGCAGTTGGGCCTCAAACATCAGGTACGCATGATCATACAAATAATTACATAGTAACTGAATTTGAAACAAAATACTTTACCTGCAACAATGATAAGTCAAGAACATCTATAGGGATTCAGGTAGTAGTAAGTTGTATAATGTATAAAAGCAAAATATCACTGTGATGTTAATTTTATCGCCCCAGTCTGAACTAAAATGTTGATTGATACTAACTGATTGTTGTTAAACAATAATATACTGTTTATTAAATAAGCAGTTATTAAACTTCTTTTTTATTGTTTCAGGCTAAATCAAGGTCAAAAAATATTAAGAAGAAATGATTTTCTAAAGGTAACATTGACATATAAAAAACTAAAATATCTTCTTTCCTATTTATTCAAAAAGTAATGTTTTATAAATGATGGTATTTACAAGCATATATCATATAATTTTGATGAAAGATTTATTAACTGATAAAATTTCTTATTTTTAAATTAATAACTCGACATAATATAGTTGACTGCTAAAACATTTCAATTGTTATTTCTTTTACAGAAAAATACGGACAAAAATCAGGAGTGAGACTCAAAGGTTAGCATTTATTTTGATTATTTTACTGCTCACTTAGTTATCCCTTAATATTTTAAATCTAAAAGAAAATGACAAATTCAACTCGAAAGTATTTTACTAATAAATTTTAACTATTCTTTTAAAAATGTATATTGCCACTTGTCTTTGTGATATACTAGTAATCATTAGTATTCGTTGAGTGTTTTCTTATCAGACTCAACCAAACTAAATAAATAAACCTGTCCATTATGACAGTCTGAGCAGATTTTTTTTAATAAACACCTCAGAGGAAAGTTCGAATTATTGGTACAAGTTTTCTTGGAAGCATGGTGAATGATGATAAATATAGTTATCCCTGTCTCACAAAACCGTGGGGAAAATATGGTATGGTAAAACTGAAGAAAGTATTAAATATTTATCCAACCACATACAACCATAACAAACTGAAATTTTTTTTTTTTTTTTTCAGATATAGAAAGGATTGTTACATCATTTCATCCTGTAGGCTTTAAGGTAATTTGATTTTACTTAAAAGTATATTCTTTCTTTTAAAATTATATTTTGAGGACTTTAAAAGCTGAAACTCGGGAAAAAAACTTATTCTTTTAGTAATTAAAAAAAAAATCAATTTAATCGCCAGCGCTAAAAGTATACTCAATTCATAAAAATATTTACAAAACAATTCAGGTAACAAAATGTTCAATTGAATTATTGAATAGATTTATTAAATGATTCAAATATTAGCCTTTTTCATAGTTTTTAATGATGATTTACAAAGTTATCCCTGTCTCACAGAACCATGGGGAAACTATGGTATGGTAACAACTGAAACATTTGCAAATACAATTCACACGTGATTATTTATTTATAGCACCAACTAATTGACATTCATTTACAGTATGATACCACACTTCTTACACAAAATGGGAAGGAGTTCTTACACAAATAAGGAAGAGGTAAATATAAAAACATTTTTAACTCCACTTTTCCACTAAGTTGAACCTCTACAGCATAGTAAACTAAGCTAAATACGTTATGTATTTAGCTTAGTTTACTATTTATAATAAATCTTATAATGCTCAAGCATTTTTGACTAGAAATCTTACTCTTTTGTACCAAATTTTTTCGTGATGAATATATTAGACAAGCATATATCTGCAATTTCTTTGGAGAATAATTTTGACTGAAGACTACATATTTAATGCAAACATTTATTTTAAATGGATACATGTTAACAGTTTTTTTTTTTATACTATTTTCAGGTATAAGTTAAGAGTTCCTAATCTCAGCTGCTCGTTACACAATTATCAAAAGTCATATCATTACTTGCGCGTTCATATAGTATGTATTTATATATGTTTGACTTAACTATTTAATAAACGGTTTGAAAAATACATGTCTTTATTGTACGCACCTTTATTATCTATATACAAAAGCCAAAACTACAAGAACTTGTTTCAATATGTGTAACGAACTGTATGCTCACTATTCTCGCTATTAAGTTTTATGAGAATAATTATATCAATCAATTCAAAATAACAGTAGAAAATATAGTTATTGTACTGCTTTAATATGATATAACGTTTAACTCAAACAAGTTTGTTATTTATATATGTCAAAACTAAAAGAATGCCATTCGTTCGTAAATGGCCCCCCATACTACTCTGCGGAAAAAAGTCCTGAACCCGTTGACGGTAAAATACTTTTCCGTTAATAGTGTAATTAATAAAGCTTCATTGGTCACCGCAGAAAGCCCGTATAAGTAGAAAATTTCCTTCTAAAAAAATATAAATTAGGTCAAAGGAAGTGAAGATATCGCGAATTCTATTTTTAAGTTATTATCTTTAACCACTTCCACATGTGTTTGATATTTAAGTAATTACTGCACAGTAAACTGTTATTGTTTCGACTAGTTCCTCATTTATTTGGTTTTAGTATTGTATAAGTCATGGAATATATTCTCGTAATCGAATTTGAGTCTCCAAGCGAAGTTACGTCTAAAATTATGGTAAGTCGAAACATATTGAGTAAAGCATGTAAATGTTTTACTATCAATTGCTAGTTCTAATTAATTTCAGAACCTACCACTCACGCATTTGATTCAACTAGAAAGTTATTTCCACAACTTGAATATTTTGTGTAAAAGAGTACAAGACGAAATGTTCGAAGTGGACGTAGAAGGTGTAAAAATATTAACTGTATTAGGGGGCCCTTCTTTCAGGTAAAATTTTCTAACGTTTCGCTGCAATTATATATTTTGTACAAATAAAATGTATAAATTCTCACAGGCAACAATCGCAAGTGTAAATTATTAAAAATTCTTCATAAACTATATACCCTCAATAAAGTGGGCGAAAAGTCGTTTTTGTATCTTCATCTTATCCAGGATATATTAAGAAATTCAGAATTCCATAATTGATCGAAATCGATTTTTTTGTGTTGTAGAAGTTAAAATGTTGACTGTTATTTGAACTGTTGCTCAAAAAATACACCTAACTTCAAATACAAACATACTTTAGTTACAGGGTGATAAGCCAGTCCATGGCTATTGAAGAAACTGTAATAGGAGGAGGAACCGTTAAAATCCAAAAAACTGTCTGGACTATGGGTATAGAAAAAATAGGTAAATAAAAACACTTCAAAAATTTATTAGGTGTAAAGATTTTCAAGTTATTGTTAATTTTCTAAGGTTAATTCACTTTGGCAATCACTTGGCACTCGATCAGTAAATAACTCAGGTATCTGCAAAATATGGTACAATATGCATACAATTTAAAAAATATTGAATTTTAGTTTAAATTCAAGATTTTTACCTTCACAGGTTGTTTTAAAACTTTAATATTATTTTTGTAATATGTCCGTTGATATACTTTACCTGTGGTGTATAGGCTTCTACTCTATCAAGCAAAGTTTCTGAATAACCAGGTGAATAATACCTAAAACAGGATTGTAATTTTAATATCATTGTGTTAGTAATTTAAGCTTGAAGGAAGAGAAAAAATAGCATATTGCTGTACATAAGAGCGTACCTTACAATTTCTTCAGGGAAACAACTGTTAATAATGTTTATATATTCCTTAAGAGATGTACCAGGAACTGTATCAATTTCCTGTATTCTTTTTAATGCGCCAGTTGATACAAATAGTCTTCGGGCTCTTGCATCATTTGGTAATATCTAAGAAGAAAGTAACCATTGTAATATTTTTCGGTCATTTATAATAATTATTACATTTTTTTTATTACAGAAAGTTTTAACATTAATTTATATGTTTACATGAATTTAGTGCATTTATTTAAGAATGTTCACAAAATTTAAGATAAAATTGCATTCACCACCTAAAAGATTATAAAATCCATTATGTTTATTGCCATTATGTTTCAACTAATTTTTTATAATATTATAAAATATACTTATTGAATAAAAATTAGTTCTACAGTTTTAACGAGTTTAATTTTTTACAACCCATCATTATAGCATTGAAAGAAAAAATTCTGTAGCTTGAAAGTGATGTATTCTGTGGCCTTTGTTGATATTTGATGACAATGACATTTGATGACAATATTTGAAAGTTCACAAAAATAAACAGAAGAATAACCTAAAACCTACACATTTTTTACATTTGATTTTTATCGCAGTTGCATATCATTTTATATATTAACAATTAATCTGTACAATAATGGGTAGCAGAGGCAGAGGACGGGGTGGCGGATTATCATTTACACACGAGCAACTTCAAACCTTCGGCATTACACGAGGTGAAAACACTGCAGCAACTCTCGCTCCACCACCTTTATTTCCAAAACTTGAAGCGAAACCTTTGCCTCTGAACTGTGATGCTGCGACTGATTATATGCTCATTGTTAAAGATCAATTTATAGAGTATTTACATGAATCGCCGGCTTATGTAAAACCGAACACACGGACAGATGGAATAGAACGTTATTCGGATAAATACAAACAATTGGCCCTGGATGCTAAGCGAGGGAAAGTACTGGATTGTGTCTGGGTAAATATGCCGGCGGAACTACGGCCACAAGCTAACAGAGTTCGGATAACGGCGCGGAAACGTAAACTGGACGATGCAAATACGCTAAGTAAAAAACTTCAAACTCTTGAAAAGAAAGAGACTTTGGATGAAAATGATGAAGCAACAGAAAATAAGGATGAGGATTCGGTAAAAAAAGAAAATGAGAATGAAGATGATGAAGAGTTGGAAGATGAAGAAGAGCAGGAATATGAAATTGATGAAGGCACAGACTATGCAAACAATTACTTTGACAACGGAGAAGACTATGATGAAGAAGATGACAATCTTGATGATGGCCCTGTTTATTAATTATGGACACTATAATAGGGGTCGGCAATTGGTAGACATGGAAGGTTTAAATTTGAATCAATATTGTTAAATATATCTACATATACAATACCTATGTAACTAGTCCTAATTTCAATAATAACCGAACCTCAATAAATTACCATGGCCTACGGACCTCACTGAAAACCCCTTGCCAATCCCTGTTTTATAATAATACTTAATAAAACCTGTGATAAATATATTTTAAACTAAAGGATGCTTGTATAAGTATTTATTTTGTAAATATCCTTTTGCAATAAAGAAAACTACACAATTACAAATGTAGCAGTATGGACAACATAATATCAGCACTCTTATTATTTGTTCCTTTCTCCTTATAAATAAAATTAACTATACTCTTTATAACAGCATGGGCAGTTAGACATTATAACATTTATACACAGACTGAAGCATATCTTAGAAAATATTGCAATAATTTTTTTTTTCTACAATTTTTTCTGAATACTTAAATGATCTATTGCATTCACCGATATGCACTAACCAAGGGCAGAAGCAATAATAAACCCTAATAGGGGGAAGTGGTTCTTCAGATTGCTAAAAGGTGGTGGAAGGACGTATAGAGAATCTTACCTTAGCATATTGTGCCAGTACATATTTTAGAACGCAAGCAGGCGCTGCATGCAGTAGGGGCTCCAGTGCAGGTCTGTGTAGGCAGCATTGCAGAGCTTGCTTTAGACAACACAGAGCTCGAGAGCGCACCTCCCCAGATGACTTTGGATTTGTATAAAGCTATAATAAACATGTACAAATACATTCAAAGTAAACAAAAACCTGTATTCAATTTGTATGATAGGCATAAGACCTAAGTATACATACTACACTTTTGTGTTGAACAAGCAAGGCAACTTTGTTTAAGCAATTCTAAAAAAAATGAAAATTCTTGCTATATTTTAGAGATTTCCTGGTTCAATTATTTAGAAATAATTACTAATGATAATTTTCAAATTACTGCTACACAACAACACACACGTATGGACATAGTAAAAGTACCACCTCTTGTGTTCTATTCAAAATGTTCGTGACTTTGTTTTACTCATTATTTCTTGTCAAGAAGATGAATAATATATATTCATCTTCTCTTTAAGGCAAATTTACAAAAAAAAATGGTGACAATCTGGATTAAAAATGGGAGATAATGGTATCGGACGCATCGTTTACTGCACAGCTAGTACTGGTATCCACTGCAAGGCATAGGTATGTAGTTCATAACAACTTTCAAATAACCAAAGAATATCACCTGCAACAATCTTGGGAATGCATTAGCCACAGCGACGGCTAGACTGTGCTGCGGGGAGTGCTTAGCGACATGGCCCAGCGTCCACGCGGCCGCACATACCTCGGCCTCCTCTGCGTCATTATTCTGTAGAATTTCCACTAAAGCTGGAATCGCCTACAAAATACATGAGACATTTCATACTTTGCACAATTCACGTTAAAACTGTTAACATTATTATTTTATAATCTAACTGACAATTATCATATGTCGTTAAATTGTGGACAAAAGTTTACATAATTAGACAAGATGGACCAATGATCTTGTCAAAGTAATAAGAGTTTTGTGATATTACGGAACAGTATAAAATAGTGCAGTATATCTAATAAGTTTTAGCAGCCAACCTTTGCTTCAATAACGGCCATGGCGAGCTGGTCAGCCTGTCCGGCGATGAAGCCGAGCGCCATGCAGGCCGGCACGCGCGCGCCGCCGCCACTCTCCGACAGCAGCTCCACCAGAGGCCCGCACCCGCCCGTGTTCACCACCAATTGTGCCAACTAGGATATAAAAAACGACACTAACGAAACAAATCTTACCAACTACTACGAATCACTTTCATCAAATGAAAATAATATTGTATGATTTGTTCTTTGCTCATGTGATCCATAAGGGGTTGAGCAAAGAAATGTCAGTGAAAATGCTTGCTTCACGGCAACACCCGAATAGAAACAAAAATATTGATGTACTTTTTTATTCGGGTCCTTTCCCTCCTTGCCGCGACTATTAAAAAAAATCAACCCTTTCCTACAAAAAGAGGCTTTTTACTTAAAATCAGGTGATCTCTTGGTGGTTTGTTGTCTTATCTCTTTATATCGAATAAATGTTTGTTTTTCGTGTGGAATGTAGTTTGGTATGGCGGGGTGTCTCCTGTCTAACATCAATGGAGTGTCGGACGATGTCGCGCAGCAGGCAGGCGGCGGCGCGGCGCACGGGCGCGGCGTGGTGCGCGGCGTGCAGCAG
>DWLR01002393.1:0-15567 GCA_018246295.1 Papilio alexanor hazarajatica | reverse complement strand
CACTAACTTTTGGAGTTTTATTCAATATTGTAATTTTTTCAAGGTGGTCTCAAACTTTTGGCCGGCAGTGTAAATATATATAAGATAGAACAAACAAGTGCCAAAATTCGAAATTAAATCAAAGTTACGGTTTTAAAATCTCCAGCAGCTGTTTACATTATTTTTGTCGTTGTTTGCTTATCTTATCTTGTATTATGTTTTGTAAATTAAAGTTTTTTTTAAATTATTTTTGCTGTTATGTTTTTTTAGTGAAATAAATGAGTTTTATATCATTTATGACCAAATAATAACTTTTATTTTTCTTGGTATTTTATATGTGACACAATATTTCATGTTCATTACGTGTAGCGCAGTCTATTGGTGAAAATAGGCGACATGCTTGTCTACGAAATAAGTATCGTGATGTCAGTTGGCCGAAACTGTTTTAGTAGCATAGATAATTTTAAAGTGATTAAATTAAATTATAAAAACGAGTACTAGACTTCTCTTTAAATGAGAATAGTAGACACACTAGTCCTTAATGACAAGCCCATGTGTTTTTGTTTTTTTTTTTATAGAAGAAAATGGTAAACAAACCACACTCAGCTACCGCCGCCCATAGGCATCTGCAAAAGTCAAAGTCGTAAAGGCGCTGCCAATCCATAATGAATAAAGGATGGGATAAACACAAAAAAACAATATCTCCTCCTCCGATCCATCTCCTTCCTCTTCAAATCATCATCCTCTTTCCATCCTTGCCTTGAAAAAAAAAAAGAATGCGGGCTCTACCACTGTTAAAGTGGCGATCAATATACGGCACGGACTAGTTTATCGTTAGCATATTCATCATCTGTTGGTAAGTCTTTGAGAATTAGGGAATTTAACTCACAATACCAGCGCAAATTCTCAACATGATATAATACCATATGCTTTATTTCAGAAATACAGTAATTGAATCGGAAATTCCAAATATTTGTTATCACAATTGTTCTATTGTTCTTGCTGAACGCAACGGTATAACGCATTTCTGCGTGTTATAAGAACAGTAATGTAGCCAGGTTAAAAGAAACATCCAATAATGAGGGAAATATATTTAATTTTTTTTAAACTTTTCTTTTAAAAAAAAGTCAAACTCGAAATCGTTACTTAGGCGAGAATCCTTTAGGTTTATCCAGTGAGAGCACAAAAGAATTCAATACATTTTTATTAAATGTTATAAAGGTGAATGTATAATAGTAAACACCAAAGTTTAACTGGTTAATGCTGCGACCTGCATGCCTGATTCCAACCTGCTTTTGGTTTCCTTGTATTGCGCTATTATTTGGTGTCGGCATTTGCAACTCTTCTGACACAGATATTGATGGATAGTGCAGTCACTTAACATCGAGTAAGCCGCTTGGTGCACACAAAGCGAACAGCGAGTAACCTAAGCTATAGTTGCCGAGCGAAGCTGCGGCGGATTGTTAGTGTAGTATAGTCCTATAATATCTTAACAGTGGTAGAGTCCGCAACAATAACATCTGTTGCACGAATGGCCCGCTCGCCATGGAGACCTAATTTTAGTCCTCTTACCTTTCCCACCCTTTTCTCATAAGGAAAGGGAAGGAGGATTTGACGAGGAAGAGGATGGATTGGAGAAGGTAATGTTCATTTTTCTGTCCATCCCCTTCTCTGTCTATTAAAGGTAGGCAACGCATCTGCAACTCACAAATGCTTGTTGCAGATGTCTATGGGTAGCGGTCACTTAGGTGACCGCTTCCTCGTTTGCCGCCTTCTTGTATAAAAAATATGTATATAATCGGTATGGTAATCTGTAGTGGATGTAATGGCAACACCAAACATTCTCGATATCACTAGATTAGATAGACGGATTTGGATGAGATCTTGCAATGATTAATTATAAGGATATAAATGCAGACGCACTATCACATTATTGAATTATTGTTTGTTTGAAAACTCGTAGCATAAGCAGTGACGGTCGGACAGTGCCACCATGCGGTCGTCCGGAAAGGCGGCTCTGTGCGTTATCTTAATTACAGGTAGGTGATATTTTTTCCTTATATATACAAGGTCGACATTAAAAGTTGTAAATTATACGTTTTTGTTATCGAAACCTCATTGGTGAATAAGTTAAGTAATTTTGTTTTTGTTTTCTTTCTACTACACTTAGTTAAAACAAATATAACTATAAACATACAATATCGCTTTTAAACAGAAAACACGTGTGTTACTTTGGAAATAGTGGACATATTGCGTCGATTAATATTGATCATGTTTAAGGAAAGAAGTACTTGTTTTTTATAATAATTAAAATTGTGAATTGAGTTCTTTAAAATGACAATTAGCTTTGAAATGTTAACGTTGATGCGCGTGTAAAAAATGTTAAATTCGGATTTATATATTAACAAGGAACTAAAAACACAAAATATATTATCAGAATATGTCAACAGTTGACAGGTGCAGAGACGACAAAACGAATCGGAATGAAAACACACTCCGGTTATCGGATGTGTCAAAATCATCTGATACATACTCGGATTTTCAACTTCATTTATTTTTTATTGTAATATTGATATCTTCTGATCAACATCTTATTTTTTTAACGGATGTACTATATAAAATTAGGTTTGTATAATCTGTGTAATGTGTAATTGTTATTTTATATACCACTGATTGCCCGATTTTGTCACCATAAAACGTGTCTACATATCTATACACATAAAATAAACAATAAAACTAGTAATTAATTTAAAAAATAGGTAAGGCCTGGCTTCTACTTCAAAATACTAGAATTAAACTAACTACTAAATTAGAACACACACGGCAGCGAATGAGCTATATTTCCTGCCGTGTGTTCTAATAAGTATTTCGATTTTAAATTAGTCAAATAGTCAAAAAATGATACCTTACTAGATACTAGCGTGTAAGTAGCAGAAGGAAAGTTATTTCTGTTTTTTATCAGCTGATTGTGGTACTCCGAGGCCCAACCTTCCTATCAACCTCATCCCACAGCCTTTATTAACTTCCTCTTTTCTATGTTAAATACCTAACGATGGAAACTATACATCAGCTGAACTAATAAAAAACGAAACTTGCCTTAAATAATAACATATCTTTGTCTATCTTAACCGAAACTGCCTTTCAGTTGGGAAAAGCCTTTTTCTGCAGGTGTATAAGGGTTGATACGTGAATTAATTTTTAAATAGCAAGATCGCAAATGCGATCAGTAAAAAAATTATAGATTAAAATATATAATTATATGTCAGTAATATATGTGCTATGGAAATATACTGCAAGGAATTTGAAATATAAACATTGTTTCTTTAATTGTTAATAAAAGAATTATCGTATGTATGTGTACCTACTCTAGTACGTGTCGCAATATTATGATTAGATGCACTTCCAACAATTCTATACGCGGAAGAAATACCAACATTAAGCAATACTCTGTTTTCTTAAGATATTCTCTTGTTACAATTATGTATTAAGTTAGTTCATAAGCGCAACAATGGATGCTTGAGTGTGTCTGTAATTATATTGATTCTATTTAAAAATGGTAGCGAGTTGAATTTTCGCTTTTTCGAATACTTTAAAATGCTCTTGATCTCGAGAACAACAGGATTAAAAATTTTACTGTTACTTATTTCATTCTACGTCTGTGCTTGATAACGAACGCTCGTTTTATTTCTGCATCTTTTAAAATGCAAGTATTGTTCATATTTTTCATCAATTTCAGGTTTCTTTTTCACCGCCAAGGCAAGCGCGGCGAGGCATGTAATCCTCAACGCGGGTGAAAACCTCCAAACCTCGATAATGACCCTGAACGACAATGTAGTAGGATGTTTCCTGAACACTCCGAATGGTGAAGAGATCGAATTCAAACCTGAAAATCATTCCAATGATAAATACCAACTGTTAGATGATACCGACTTTGTCAAATGTCAGGTCACAGTGAGGAACCTTGACAGCAACGACAATGGTCTCTGGACGCTCCGTTCTGTGTCAGACGCTGGCAACACTCGCACTGAATCTTACCAAGTGACAGTCGTTTCTGCAGGTCGGGAAGTGTATTGATTTTAAATTTCCTTTAATAACTTACTACATCTCCTTTAGAGGATTATTTATTGGTTAACCATAGGTATCACAACAAGGCGTCAAGCACAGTCGTGATGACGCACAACGCAGAGGATTTTCTATTAAAATTCTTAGTAGCACTAAAACGTCATGATCGGGTGTATCACTTCCTCCACCTTCCAAAACATCTTTGCCGTTTCCTTGCCTAAATTTAATAAGTGGTCCATCCTCCTCCGAGGTATCAATGCATTACCTTTCAATTCCAAGGTGACATGAGCGAATGGCGAAGTTAATGGATAGCAGATATTACCTACCGTTCCTGCTTGTCAATTGTTTTTTTAAATAAAAAAAAAACCCGCTGCTATTCATTTGAAAATTTTGTGCTGTCCGCTTGTTCGATTTTGTTTTATACTCATGCAAAATCACCAAATTATGAACCTTACATATGTTTCTTAAAAATGTTCGCTTAAGATATGTAAAGCTTTCACATCCTTAACATTCTGCCAGATTGCGATTCTATCGTACCAAACCCGTAAAATTTGGCATAACCACCTACCATTTTTTTTGGATTCAAAACTTTAAAAATTCAGGTCACCACCGCTTACTATTATATCCAAAAATCTTATGCCTGTAAATTGGATCAATACAAAACTATTGAAACCGTAATGAAGCCCTTTTCCAAAAATGCAAATGCACTAACTCTCACTATTCATAGATTAGCAAACAACGTAAATAAAATGAAACATAAAATTTTGCATTAATAATTAATAGTTAACGTAAATTTCATTCGAGCATAGTTGATAAAAAGTTGTTTTGAAAAATCTGTTTAAATAATTGGTTATCTTGTATTTTCATGGTAGACGTTTAAAAGATGTAAAGTCCTTACCCTGTACAAATTTATCTCTTTTAATTTCATTGATTGATTTTTTGAGTAACAGAAGCTACAACTAATACAGCAAGCACGGTTAATATAACGACGACTGAAGAATCTTCAAAAGAAATTTTAACAACAGTTGCTCCTGTAGATCTGTTAGAAGAAACAACGAACGCACAAGCAACAGAAATCATACCACATACTACAACAACGAAAGTTGGAGAAGTCACCGCTGTAGATATAGAACACGTATACATTGGAACAAAACTTGGCGAAACTCACACACTAACTATCCCAGAATACGATTTCTTGAACAACGAGAAATGTCATCTTGTGAATCCTGACGAGATACAATACGACTTTGAAGATATGCGTATTTCTGATGTCCAAATTGTAAATGATTACACGGTAGCGTGCGGTGTTAAAATATTTGTTTCAACCGAAGAAATGCTCGGACAATGGACATTAATTTCACGAGGCACAAGATTTAGTACGGAAGTAGTTGAAAGACGTTTACCATTTACTATCTTTTTAGAAGGTATTGTTATTGATAAAAACGAGCAAATGCTTAAATTTTAATTGTTGAACGTTTCCAACAAACTTCCCTATTTTCTTTATTGGCATCTAAACTAAATCGGCTAGCTAAACTACATATTTCTTTCAATCACTAAGGCATTTTAAACTTTTTCTCGTTCATTTAATAATGCTTAAGTATTTTAGTTCGTAAATATATACTTAATTTTTGTTACGACCACATCTAAAGATGTGTAATGATATAGTTTTAATTCAATAAAACCAATCATAAACTTGTGACATCTCATTTGACTATCCAGCTATCTGCATATGAAATCACCATTGACAAGTAATTGTCTTGCAGGGTTAATTGTTGTGGTAATATAAATGTGCTTTATTCACAATTAAGTGTTCTATACTACAATAAAGTATTGTTTTTATGCTCTTGTATGTTATGCTTTGTCAATGCTATACTATTGTCGCTCTTAGATAAATCAACAACTTCATTTAAATAAAAAGGTACGATTAACAAATTTCAAGTTCATGTTCAATAACATAGCCCCAAAATCCACTCCGTATTAAAGTTTATTTTTCACCATATTATGTAAAAACATATAAAAATTAAGAAAGCATCAAATTATTACTGAAATGAAATTTGATTTTTTGACAAACAGAAACCACGAGTGAAATAACAATTACAGAAAATACAAAGCCAGTAGAAGAATCCTCAAAAGATTCGACGACACAAAAAGAAGACTTTGAAACAACCACCGTAGAACTTCTAAAAGAAACAACAGAAAAAACATACACAACTGAAGGTATCTTAGACACTACAACCAAGAAAATAGAAGATGTAAGCATTATTAACATAGACCCTGAATATTTTGTGACAAAAATCGGTGAAACACACAAAGTTAAGATTCCCGAATACGACTTTCTGAACGGCAACGAATGTTACATCATAACACCTGGCGGGGAACGCCACGATGTAGAACACCTGCCGATATATGGAATAGAGGCAATTAATGATTATAATGTAGCATGTGGAATAAAAATGCATATCGTGTCCGAAGATATGGTGGGAGATTGGACGCTGGTCTCAAGAGCTACTCGATTCAGCACCGAGATCGTTGAAAGAAGATTGCCGTTTACAATCGTTATAGAAGGTACTGTTATTATTTGAAATGGATTTGAATGTGTTAACATAATAATCTTTACGATTTACGCGTATCGGGTCACGTCTACCAGATAAGGATAACGTCTTGATAATTAACAAAACCAATATATGTAAAGTTTATGATCAAAACTAAATGTATATATATACAATGTATATATAAACAAAATTTTTGAATTACAGAAATAGTAAATGCTTTGCCAAGTGAGATAACGGTAATGGAAGGTAAAGATATTTATATACGTCTAGAAGATTCTACTTCTTTCTATACTACTTGCAAGGTGGTAGATAATCGTGATGAAGAACGCGTGAATGTAGAAAGAGACACGAGATACGTGGACACGTGCGGATTTATTATTCGAAATGCCACGACGAAAGATACTGGCTTCTGGAAGATATCATATGGAGGAAAAACTATTTATAATGCATGGACTCGCGTAACTGTTTACGGTAACTTTTCTGTTCCATTAATTTGTTTAGGAAATTCAATAATATAATTATTTAGTATACTCGTATCTAATTCATGAAGGCCTAAGCTTAATGTGTATCAAATTGCGTCACAAAACATATCAATATATTACACATACATTGTATTTCAACTGTTCAGCTTCAGCTTACAATGCAAGCGCAATCAGTCATGACTTGATTAGAATTATATGTTTTCAACAGATTTATGCTTAGACATTTTGGTCCCCTCAAGAATAATCTTTTAAAGTCTAGCCCACATTCCTGGCCTACAGAGGCTGTGTAGGTATGAGCTGTAAAGTCGTCAGTTATTACAACAAAGAAAACTGCAAGAGAGCGAAATGTTCCATTTTATGTCTCACGTTGATACGCTGCCTAGAAAACCGGATTTCTTTATATCATATAGCTTCACTCAATTAGTTGAGTGCCATGCTTGTTTTGTATTTTTGGGGTACCTCATATCATTTATTCCTTTGTTTTTTTTATTTGTATTTTATGTAATTTTGTCATTTCTGTCTAATAAATTGTGTATAATCAGGTCCCAGCGAACCTTCAGTGCAAACGCACTTCACATGGACTTTGGACAGACCAGTTACCCAGCTAATGGGACCAGAAAACACTGTTTACTGCAGACTCGTTGATGTGGGTCATAACACAGTATTCGATGGCTTCGGCAGATGCAATGTGACGTTGGCAAGAGTGTCCGACGAACATGCCGGCACATGGAAGATGTTTGTGGCCTTGCAGGGGCGCGTTTTAACTACCGAGTACGATGTTCACGTTTCTATCAGGAAAGCAGGTAAATCACATTTGATGTAATTCACATATTTTAACTAATGTAGATAAAAATGATTCAATGCGATGTTAGGAAATCGTAGATCTTGGAATCGTAGATAATATTTGACGTATATGAAACAGATTTTTTTAGGAATACAAAGAAATGGACTAACAGAAACATTATTACGGGTGTTAGATAACTCCTCTCCTATACGTAATTGCTTTCTTATCTTCTTCTTAAATTGCAGTATACAATTGTGAAATGACTAGTCTATAGAAAGGGAAATTTCAATGTGACATATGAATAATATAAAATATAGGCTGTTTTATATCAGATTTATATAACTTTCAAATCTTGAAAGAATTAAATCAGTTCAGTAGTTGTCGAATTTACTCATTAAAACAAACGAATATTTTAAACAGGTTATTAACTACTGTTTAGTCAACGACCTGTTTTATGATAAGATTAAACAAATATTACAAATGATAATCTAAATTATCTGAAGGTTGTATTTATGACTAATAAGTTAAACGATTACATTTGACTGGAAGTATTACCTTATGGTTGGACTATTATTAGGTAATGCAAGGTTGTTAAGATCATGTACAATGAGTATAGAACCTCCTTTAAAATATTACTTTATTATTGTTTTATTAGGAGATGGTAAAGGAACAAGAAGCGGGTCACTGGATGGTAACCATTAACACCAGCAACAGTCAATCTTTTTATAAGGGGAATTGATAACCAATAGGAGATGACGACGAGCTAGAGGAAGGGATTCAGCCCGCGTTTACTGTTTGAATAAAAAAAGTAAACATATCTTTTCAGATCCCAAACCTGCAGTATCGACATCAGTGACCACTAATAAGCCTACAGTGACACTCACGTGCTCTGTGGCGAGCGAGGAGTCCCTGCGCTCGTGCAAGTTCCGCGACCCCGCAGGCCGCATCCTGCTCGCCACGCCAGGAGTCGGGGAGGGACGGTACACCTTCCATGGCAACAGTACTAGGTAAAAAAATCCCTTTAGGTCTTTTAACGAATCTAGAGGATATAAATCAAACAAATTGC
The DNA here is from genome assembly GCA_018246295.1 of Papilio alexanor hazarajatica. NCBI lineage: Eukaryota > Metazoa > Arthropoda > Insecta > Lepidoptera > Papilionidae > Papilio > Papilio alexanor. The sequence goes on along the minus strand of DWLR01002393.1, from coordinate 6,642 downwards.
TATGCGAGTCCTCATGATAATTAGGTATAGACAACATATATTGTGTTGACAATATATATATTGTATAGACGTAGGGGAAGGTGGGGTAAGACGGGGACTTAAAGGTATTTCATAAATAGAACCCTCTGTGTTTACTGCACAAAGTAGGACCGTTTATTAAGAAAATAATCATTCTATCTTCTTTTAATTACAGTCAATCAAAACAAAAAAGAAATTAAATTCTTCCAATAGAATTTTCAATTTGAAAAAAAAATCAAAATCACTCCATCTTGCCCCACGTATAGGGCAAGACGGGGTACCCCCTTGGGTAAGATGGGGTATAGAATGCTTAATCGTCGTTATCTTCACAAGCCGGGCAAATATGGTCAGCTTTGTTTTCGGAATCTTAAACTCCTGCACACCCACAATGCGCCCACTTACCGCAAGTCTAGCATGTGACTCATCCTTCTGTAGAGTACAAACCGTGGCAGTACAGTTTACTACTTCGTCAGCTTTCTTGGTATTTGCGAACTGTTAACTTATAGGTTAACTTCTGCAATTCGGATGTTGACAAACCAAATAACCTTCCTTCTATTTCCTTTAAATAAGTAACAAGTATTTGTTCTTCTTCTTCTGATAAAACTGTTGAAATTGAACCTAAGGGTACCTTGACATTTAGTACACTACTCTCACGTTTTCTCGTTTGCTTAACTTTACGTTCGAGTGTAGTTTGAAGAACGTTATAGGTCTTGCTGGCAAATTTATAACCCTTTCTCCCATCCAAGATTTCTTGAATTCCTAATTTCCCCCATCCACTGTCAGTTTTCCTTTTGTAATTTTGGACCATAATCTATAAAAAAAATATATTATAAATCAACCCAAATAGTAACGATATCTTTAATTAAATTGAAAAACAAGAAATAAATAAGCTATAATAAGGTAAGATGGACATCATAAAAGCAAGCCGGAACGAATTATTGCATTTAAAATAGTAAAATAATTAAACATCAGTAAAAAATATGTCATGTAATTAACCTCAAAAATTAGATAAAACCACAAAAAAATAAAAAAAATACTTACCAAGTCACAACGTGCACACCTTCGATCAAACTTTTTGTGATATTAATAACTTACAAGTACCATCAAATGGTGTTAAAATAACTTTTATATCGAAATTGCATCATCGGTTTTGGTATGGTCCCCGTCTTACCTCGCTACCCCGTCTACCCCACCTTCCCCTACTTATTGCCATGTACCAAACCTTGACCAGATCTGAAAAAAACTAGTTGACTTTTTTTTAAATACTAACAAATAATTTTCTCGGCTGAAAGTTGGAACGAGAATCTGCAATAACTTAGTCTATCCACATCCAGTTACTGAAAAACTCGTCAAATTATTATTCAACTAACGCTCACGTCAATTTAATCGCTCAGTTTAATTCCAAGACGTTCGAGCATCCCAAATTATGTAAAATAACGATTATGTAAAAATACCTTTCAGAAACCGAGCGTAAATCTAATGTGATCGATCGAAATCATTTGGATTGATCCGTAAATTACCGTGTTCGAATATAGTACTCATATTTTTTAGGTTTTTTATCTAAGTATATTTTTGTTTTGTAGCTATACATCTGGAGTCCGGCGGCTGGAGTGCGGCATCCAGATCACGGACCCGGTGATCAGCGACCTGGGGCTGTGGCGCTGCGCAATGGAGACCAACTCAGAGAATTACTACGGCTTCCTGACGGCGCTCTGCCCGTGGGCGATGCGCGACCCTGAAGTAGCTGCCAGTGTGCGCTCTGGTAAGTCGGTCGGTTGACCGGATCGACGATCTAGTGAAGGTTGCGTTTGAATTACCTAACATTCTTTAATCATATTTGTAGCTATGATTTTAATTACTAAAGTAATGGAAGCCGACTCTCGCTTTAAGAAGCTCGCTTTATACTCTACGATGATAACCTCAATCTATTTACTAAAAGAAGGCGACGAAGTACGTAACGTTTATATCAAAATACGTGTTTACATTTATCTTTAATTTTTTGTCACATTTCAGAACCAGCTCTGAAAGCTGAGAGTGAAATGGTGACGGGACTCGTCGGCGAGAGTGTGACCATGTCGTGCTCGGTACAGTCTCCGATCCGGTACTGCTACTTCAGAGCACGCAATGGAACTACATTCTCTATCAGTCCTGGTAAGTATTAAAAATATAAAGCCTCATAACATATTTTTTTCCTTGTATTTCGTAAAATTCTAATTGGGATATCCCCCAAATTTTCTTCAGGACGACATCTAGTTTGCAAAAAAGGGATCTAAATATTGCTAGATAATTATTTTCGACATTACAATTTCGAAATAGAAATAAATGACTACAGAGTGAAGGTTGTTGTTATCCACAACTACTAATTACAACACTACTTAAAGCCAATACTGCTTCAGTTATAAATAGATTAGAAAAGAAATATCTGGTGTCACAATCTCTTTCTTGAAGAATCTTAGAAAATTTACTTGCGTGTTTGGAAAAGTTTACCGAAGTTTCGGCGGTGGTCATTTGGATATTATTTTTTTAAGTAAATTTCATTCTTGCCTTTCTTTAATGGCCACGTCATGTAAATCGTTTCGAAAATATAATTTTTTAAATGTAAGCAAATTTTCGAGTCTCTGTTACATTTATATTTTCTTCATTTATAGGAGAGTCAACAGGAGCTATAGAGTACGCGGGCGCGGGTTTCGACGCCGGGGAATGTTCGATTCGCTTCGCGAACCTTCTGCCGAGCGACAGCGGCCGCTGGAGCTGCCACGTCGGCTTCCTCGACCAGCAGGAGGCCGAGCAAAGCGTACAGTTCGCACTTACCGTACAAGGTTATTTTTTAACTTTGCGCTTTTATTAGCTTAACCTGTACGAATGTATCTCTATATTTAGTTCCGAAACCTAATTTGTTTTGATCGCAAGATGTTTATTAGGCATCTGAAAATTTTTACACACATTTAGAACATGATTATTAAGATCATATAGTTTAATATTATAGTTTAATTAAAATTGATAAAAGCGCCATCTAGTAAAAAGTCGGAAACCTTAATTTACCAACCCAAAATTATTAATCAAATTAATTAGGAAAGCTTATGTTTGCAGATACGCTGTGGGCGGAACAGTGGATCGAGAACAACGCGCTGATAGTGAGCGGACGCGTGTACGACGACCGCGCCCTCGACTACTGCAGATTCGTGCGCATTGATGGATTAGGTAAGTACACGGAAAACGTAACAATAATATTCAATTATTTGTAGAGTTTAATTACTTAAGTGTTCGGTGTGATGTGATGTGACGGTTCAATGTGACTGCTTCACATTAGTTATTTTTAGGACTAAGGTAATTGACTACATTTTGACTGCAAAACTTTGTTCTCGATCATTCGTTCGAAAAGTATTCACTTTTCTATCTAAAAAGTCGTTGCGTATTCAGAATAATATCTTTTGCTGCGTAAGTACTAACAATAACTTCTTTTCCAGGTTTCACAACAGACAACTTGCCCGATGGCTACAGGAGCGACAGCCTACTGACTGCGGGTCGGTGCGAGATCCGCATCCCCAACCCCTCGGCGCTGGAGCGCCACCCCTGGACGGTCGCCGCGCGCGTGCAAGGCATGTCCTTCGAGTTCTCACGACAGACCAACCAAATGCCTCCCGATGACGGCTGTGATGATGAGAATACGATTGTTATTTGTAAGTTTATATCATAATTACGGATATTAATCAACAAATTATTACAATTCTCTTTAATACTTTGGTTTCATTTCAAGTTAACTGTAATATTTTGGGCAATTTCAATGTCTTTTACTGAGCATATTATTTTGTGTCGATATTACGAAAATTCTGCTGATTTAGTTTTCTCGTGGCTGTCAGAAAATACCACGATATGACGAAAGTTGGCAATAATAATTCTACTAGTGTGCTCTTCTTTATCTAGCTTTTAAAATAGGCCTAAATGTTTAAACAGACATAATCTAGCTTCAATAAACCTAAGACTTAGCAATCCGAATACTGTCGATAAAAACGTATTATTAAGTAATTGTATAAATTTAGACGATTTTAAGCTTTTTAATGTTTTATTTTTTATAATTATCCCTTTTTCAATAGATTTGATTTTATATTATTTTCCTGTTTTATTTATTACTTTATTTATTAATTTATCTTATATCGCTCTTATGCACTAGGATTAACTATGTATTTATAGCTGTAATAGTTTTAATTAGACTAAGTAACAGATTATAAAGTCGATTTTTAAATAAAGGAAAAATAAAATCTTTTGCCCAGTCACGCCAGGGGGAGCAGCAGAGCGGCATAGCGCCGCCCCTAAAAAAAATTTCAATAAACCCATTTATTTTTCAGACCGTTTCCCGTTCTCGTGGATCTTTGTCATCGTGATAGGGCTGTCACTTATCATTATTGGCATCCTGGTCGGTCCTAAGAGGCACAGGAAGTGGACGTATGCGAAGGCGTCCACCTTCAGGGCAAGCTTCCGACGCAGCTTCATGAGGAAGGCAGCCAGCGAACAAACCGTTCCCGAGAAAAACACGCCCATGTCGGCTTAAATAAATATACTTTTGCTATTTAAGCACGTTAAAAATATAATATGTTCAAAATACGCACCCTTGTTATTGTGATGTTAATCGTAGAAATGTTGTATCTACCACATTGTTAATTATTAAAATTTTCACGTTTACATTTGTATGTTTCATTTAATAATAAATTGGATATATGAACAAGGAAGGGAAGAAACGAATAGGAATGAGATCCTCCCCATTGTCTCGTTAAAGGGGATGGGGATTACGGCACATCACTTATCAGACGAAACGGAGAAATAACTGTTTTACGACGGAACACTACCATTGTTCTGGCCGCAGTTTTAGGATGTGGTCTGGTAAATGTTTGCCCAAACCCAGTTATTTTTAATCGCTACATTGTCCCATCGAAAACGAACGATGGGTCCGAATTGCATGAAGCATTTTAGCAGATATTAATTTTTTCAAATAAACAAATTAGTACTTTTCTCTCGATTTCGCATTCCCGGCAGGTTTCGGTTGTTAATAATTTTTAATCAATCTTAATCCTCCAAGACCAAGACCCTTTCAAGTAAAACTTCTTTATTTTTTATATTTTTATGCGTTTATATATACATACGAAATGTGATCGATTTTAATACTGTTTACACAAGATAACGCGTCAATATCTTTCTGATAGCATCGAATTGCTAAGCACCTTGTCTCTTGGTATGTTTAAAATCCGTCTTACAGCCATCATAATAATTTTGTTTTTGACATTAACAAAGTGTAGAAATAATTTACTAACAGTTGTTTTAACAATTCCAACTGTTTTAATAGATAATTCGAACCACAAAAACTTAAATATACATCCCGCGACTCTTGTGGCCCAAATGACAAGACATCGGGTTGCGAATATCTGACATTGATTTCAAAATTTACAAGTTTACAAGTTGTTTCTATATTAAATGTATTAATCAGCATCATCGTTGTCATCATAATGACAAAATGGATCACTTTTTACCATCATTCTACTTCATGTATTTCACTTCACCTCCTCCATGTATTTGAGATCGTTGACAGGCCATTATAAATAAGCAGTTTTCGTATTTGAACACAATAGAATATAATTTTGAAATTATAAATGTGTTGCGCTTAATTTTAATTAGTACTTTTAACTTATTAATTGGGTACTTTTAATAGTGCATATAATTAAATATAAATGATGCGTAACTAAATTTTTAACAGTAATCGAATATTTGTTCAAATGGTGTCGACCATAGCACGTCCTAACCGATGCGCCTCTGTGTTTGCTATCAGTCGATCGGGCGCGAAGGAGCCATGCGCCCGCGTCTTGTATTATTTACGCTTACCACTTTGTTATCGAGTTATGTGACAGTGAAATATCCTACAACAATCAATAGTAAGTATAATCGATTAAAATACGTTATCCGCAAAATTAGACGCATTCGATTGTAGGGTTTATTGTTTATGTTTTAAAGAATAATTTTGTATGTTATAAAGTGTTACACTACTTTATCGACTTTATTAGTCGATTCGCTCGAACAGTTGTATTAATCGAATTTTTTAATTTTGTGTTTAAGTATTGCAATCGAAAAGACTATTTCTTTACGGTTTTGTTACTTTGTAGCATACTGAAAGTAAGTTTATAGTTATCTAAGTACGACCCATTCTCATACATCCGCTGTCGGTGTAGAACCCCATGGTTCTACAACTACAACGCGCGTTATCAAAGCGCGCGCTTCAAAACGCCTTGTGTATACCCGCAGTGACTCTATTTCAAGCCTGTCTATGCTTTCAACGTTACGGATTCGAACTCTGCCTATTCCTATGTTCATGTCGTAATGTTATGATATACTAGGGTCAAAAACCTTCGAGAGGTTACAAAGCTATTCATAGCTATACATTTTTTTAATCAATCATTACAAACTAATTTGATATATGAATTCGAACTAACGATCGTAAATTGCGTCCGAATTCGAATAACGATCATAAAGTCCATACGCCGCGCTTATAGACTCATCATCACCCTGCCCTTTTCCCACTTGCGTAGGGTCGGCACAGTATGTACTACTCTTCCATATATCCTGGACTCTACTGTAGTC
>DWLR01002392.1:0-15574 GCA_018246295.1 Papilio alexanor hazarajatica | reverse complement strand
AGAATGGTGAGTTTCTTACTTTAAATTGTTTAGTGAAATAATTAATTAAAAATTCATAGCATAATTGTTCGCAACTAGTGAAAGCAACATAGAAATGTCTGTTTTATAATTTGAATGACTAATTGAACACCACAAAGCGAAAGTCTAATCTCTTGAACCTGTATAATTTCGATGTAAATATCTCGACATTTAGTTTAATGCTGGCCATTAATCACTACTTGAAATATCGCCGTGATTTTTAATCTTTTCGTTGTGAAGTTTATTTTGAGGTATCTACAATGAGAAGCTCTCAGAGTGAGATCGGTCGTTGCGCCCGTTGTTCTCGCTCCCATTTGTCACACGGTTCACTGACAAAATAAAAAGGCAACACCCGGGTAAGTGGCGATGAATCGTAAAAAAAAGACGTTAGCAAGTAATGCAGGTCAATGGCCATCGTTGTTTTGCACCGCGCTGAAATTCGAGAAATTGGGCAGTTTGTTACACGAGAATGTAAATAAAAGCGCGGAAGTGTGTCGTCGGCGCAGCGTCGGTCGCGCGCTCAAATTGTTTCGCTTTCTCTTCATTAATACATTAAGTCCATCGACTCGTAAATTTTGAATATGCTCCTTAGCTTTAACTAGATCTTAAACTTTAAAACTCGTTTTAGTGCAGATTGAGATCTGAATTGTTGTCTTTTGTCTCTCTTGTAACTAAGAAATAGTGTATTATGCTTTTCGAACAACACTACAAAATTTAAATCTCGAACGAGTACTGAAATGTGATTCCCGTAGAAGGTTTAATTTTTGGTTCCCAGGAACCGTGGAATAAAGGGACATTTAATCAATACTTTATTACTTATTGATATATGCTGTGGAAAGTTTTATTTCAAAATGATCAATAAAATAAGTTATCAGCTAAATACAGTATTTGTAGTATTGTAACATCAACGAATATATTAAGAAAGCGTCTTGCTAGTATTTAGCTTAGATACATTACAGTGTTCATCGAGTTATATATGTACATGTGTATACAAATAAAACATATAATTGACAACTAAATTTGTTTATATAAATTTGACATACAAATGAAAATATTCAGGCATAAGAAAGTAAAAAAAAAACTTATATTACGTAACATTAACAAACCGCGATAATAATGAAATAATAATTCATAATTTGTAAATTAATCTATGTTTGACAAAATTTTGCTTTTTTGCAGGCATCAACGCGGCCCGGCCCACTGCCCTGACCTACATACTGATGATTGTATGTAGATTTTACAAGTCGTAAGACAAGCGAGCCAGCGATGACAGCATCCATAGCGCGACGCCCATTGCGCGTCCTCGCCGAATGCGTAGAGAAATTGCGGCGATATTTCTTACGATACGGCCTTATGAGATCTCTGCCCTAGTGGCCAACTAACTACAACTAGCAGTCCACTTGAGCAAGCGATATTATCGCAGTCAGGTAACGTAAGTTAACGATAACCAGACATTTTGTTAGCCTTATTCTAAGTTTCAAGTTATAATAAATTGAAAATACTTTAACAATTATTTATCATATTCACTATAATTGATGTGTATATGTTTAATATCCTATAACTCTTCTATATAAAAAGGTCTAAAACGAGGGCGATCTAAATTAATTCTATAACTTAATTATCACAGGTAAAACGTCTTCACCGCATTTAAATGATCGAAGGGTGAATGCTCTCTAATATATCCCCTTATTAACTTGTCTATTAATTATTAGCATTTAACCAGGAGGACCAATGGTCTGGTCAAGTTCTAAAAGTACTTGGATTTTAAAAGCGGAGGAAAAATAGTAGCGATGGATTACAGAACTCATAGATTACTCTATTTGATGATCTTTATGGTGATGAAAATCTGCATAAATTTAAATATCCTTTGTTTATCTTACCTACGTACCTTTTCACTGCTGTGGTTACTGTCAACATTTCAACACGCTTTAACAGTTTACTAGAAGACAATATTTTAAGATAGTCTGCCCATTTATTCATTTTATTTTTATTCATACCACTGAAATTAAAACATTTCTTAATAAATTTTAACGCTGTATATCTATTCATCTATATCATTTGTGTTCTTATAAATAAAAATGGAATGTATGTATGAATGTCCATTCTTAAACCATTCAACCGACAGTGATGAAACTTTCATATGTAGTTCTCCGTATGCTCGCAAAGTTTATGATCAAAAATTTTCCACTTTGAAGACATTTATTGTGTATCCAATAGCATCCAGAAGCTAAAATGTATATAAATATATCATAAAACTAAATCAAACTTTTATTTTTATTATAACGCATGACGGGTAAAGCTGGCCACAAATAATTTTTTAAACAGAAATTTAAAAAAAACGGGCCTATGAGGAAATATAATTTAGGTATATAATAGGCATTAGTTTAAAAGCACGATACAGTAGCATCATTAAGGACGAGGTCCTTTCTCTCGCGGCGGACGGCGAAGATTTCTCTCGCGTGTCCGTATTCGAATTCGGGTCAGGCCGCGCCCCGAACAAACGCCGCCTGCTTTTGCACAAACAATTGCACACTAATCTCGTGTGAGAATGAAATGATTTATTCACATGTTCATATTGCATGCAACATATTAATATTTATGAATTCTTGCATCAAATATTTTTTTGCTTTTTGTTTTGATATATAGTGAAAGATAAAAACCGAATAATTTGCTATTTCCATCTATCCGGTAACAGGTAAAATATTTAAAGCCAGTGCTGTCGCTATGTACGCAACAGGAAGAGAGATTTTTTAGAAAAGGTATATTTAATATATTGGTATATAAACTTCTGTATAAATACTTGTACAATAAAGTATAATAAAATACTGTTTATAAAATGTGTAATTGTGACTTTACAGTATTAAATAAAAAAAATACGGCCTCGGTCTCGGGCCACAGGATAGAATTCAAGGCAAAGCATCCGAAGGCTTCGGGAAACGTCGATATATTTCTTTAATACGAGTAATGTCTAGGAACTTCAATGTCGCGAGTCAAGGGCTCCAATATGGTAACGTAATGTTTTCAGAAGCGAGCACGTGTAAAACCTATACCGCTTCTTATCTCACCAATAAAAATGAATCGTGCTAGAGTTTTATTACGATTTTATTGGTTTCTCGTCCTTACCATTATAGAAATAGATAAGGAAATATTATTACATGTAGAGGAATAGGCTAAATGAGAATTTATTTTTTTCGTTGTTAGCATTTGATTAACACTAAGTCTAAAGTTCCACAGAACTATCGCCATAAACTAGTCTCTAGAGTCCGCAACACACTGCAACGGTTTACCGTAACGAGTTAACTACACAGTCCGTTTGCACCGTTTTATCAAGCGTATGTAATATGTAATGCATCGATCTGGTTTTGTCGATTATTTTTAAAAAATCTCGAAATGGTACACCACACATTTTCGATAAATCGGCGCAAACTGTGCAGTTAATTCGTTACGATAAATCGTTGTGATGTGTAACACACATAAGAGGCCTATGATTGTGCGATCCTTCCACATACGTAGACAGAAACTGCAAATGGGTATTATTAGCCCATGATAAGTCATCAACTAGATTATTTTATTAGTCACCTTTTCTAATTAAGTGCAAGTTAATATTTAACCTCGAACTGACATTAGGTCATATCTTTCTTCTAAATCCGATACACTCGAACAACAATTAATTAATGATTGCTCATTTGCTCTATAGGTCGACATAAAACACGTACTTTACGGCACAAGACTTGCCAGTGGTAAACATTAAACCACTACGGACCAATATCAATGTCACTCTACAATGAAAATAGCTTTTGATATAGCAATTAAAATACTAAACTGTTTACGTTTTCTTTTTTTTTCACAACACATACAACCAAAGTTTTTATTATGATTTCCACAACAAATTATTTAACTAATTAGTGCAAAATTTTACAGTTACTTTATTAGAGTATTTTAATTTTTAAATATAGGTTGATCTTAAATTTTAAACCAATATAATTATAAAATGTCTTTAATAATATATTTAATTTATATAATTTACTAATATTTCTTGGAATCATTTACGAAAACAGTCACACGGCGTTATTAAAACCCACGACCGCACGATAGGTAGTCCTTACCTTTAACCATTAGACGACTATTGACACACTGAAGCTAATAATCTATTGTAATATCTGTCCTTATAAGAGGATCTTCGTATTCTAAAAAAGAAATACATACTGCGTAGAATAATAATAATATTATTCAAAAATTAAACTGTCATTAATATTTTTAACTGATGAACTGACTGATGAAAATGGAGAAAAATAGTGAAAAGGAAATTCTTTTGCAAAAATCCTCCTTGGTTATTTTTAATCCTACTAAAACGCTCTGAAACCTCGTGTCATTTAATAATTATTAGATATTGTTTTAAGAAAGTACAAGAAATCTCTATCTCTAAGATACTACTGAAATACATTAATAAGACACACACACACAGACACACACACACACACACACATACACACACACACACACACACACATATATATATAAACACATACATAAATTACAACTAAACTCATTTCAAAGAAAACTACATTACATATTTTGCAACTGCATAATAATGTAAAAATATACATACGAATATCTCAATGCCGTTTTTTATTCGTAGAGGTGACACTTAGAAGAACATTAAACAATACATACAACTGACAAATAACACATTATCTAAAATTTTGCGTGACCTCGAGGAACGAGGCGCGGCCAGTGCGGCCACAGCTTCCTGGTTAGCCACTCAAAGATAGGGAAATCGTTTAGAATGTCAAGTCGATATTTTTGCGCGGCCATGAATACTCAAGGTCAGCTGATTATTTTTGCGAACAACGCCGATAAACATGGTAGAAAGTGATTACGATCGACTGACGATACATCTCTGGCTGTATTCCAAGCGTTCTTGAGACGTTTATCTCATCAATTATTTTGTTGTATATTGCGATGTATTTGTGTAAAAATTGCTAAATTACTCCTGTAATTCCAAGCCAGTGTATAATTAAATCGCTAAGCTGTAATATAATTTATGCTTAAATATTTTTTTTAATTTTTATTAAATATTAATTTAAACAAATCTTATTTGCGATAGTGCGGAAATATCATTGTAATATACCTGCTTCTGCAAATACGTGTTAGGTGTAAAAATATGCTCATCTTAAAGGTTACTTTGACTATTAGCTGTTAGCGGAGGTGATCTTCAAACCATAATTCTAGCGTAGGCCGAATAAAGAATTAGCAATGTTATTTTGTGGTATGGAGTCTGTAGAGCTGAGCAAGAAGCGATGAAGTTGATGTGAATGTGACGCGGAAGTGCGCGGCGCGCGGTGGAGAGCACGAGGAGCGAAGAGCGGCGGCGGAGGCGCGCTATCGGTCGCCATCGGTATCTGGCCGCGTTATCGCGCGGGCACCTCGGCGAAGGTCCGTCGGAGGTCACGCGCTGACATCACGCTGATAACGTTTCGCGCGGTGACCTTGTCGCTCGCGCCGAATCTCAAGGTTGCCGCTATTTGTACAGTCAGATTAGACCGCCGCCCGCGTGTACCCGGGCCCTCCGTCGCGTCATCTCACCCGGACCTGCTTTTTGACTATTATTTGCGGAGGCCGCCCGGTTCGCTTCTTGCTCATCGACTGCTTTCAATATGTCCATAACAAATCCAGATTATTATTTACTATTTTACTTATGAATATCTATTTTATACTAGAATAAAGTGGCATACAGCTCGAATACTAATGGAGAACTATGCTAGAAACAATTTTCAATATAAATCGGAACCTAACTGGCAACATCGTATTTGGCAATTAAATGAAAAATATTACATAACACCCATGGTCTTACCAAGAAAAAATCTTTTTACTAATTGTTATTATTTTTTGCTTAAGATTTTATTTAATTACATATATTTAAAATCTATTATACCATTATTGTATAAAGCAATATGACTTATGGCAGAAAAGGAAAAATCGCTGACAATAGCGACCCGCTGTTTATTTGACCCCCATTTCCATAAAAAAAAAATCGCGGAGCAGTGTCGTAGCGGGTGACCGGTAACAGATTGCGGTCGTTATTCTCGGAAAAAAACAGATCTAACAACGTCTAAACGGTCACTTATTCATTGTTAATCTTAAAAAAACCGTCGTAAAAATGGAGACCCAAACCTCTTCTTATTTACAAACCCTTCCCTTACTCTGTGCTGCATATATCGCGGAAATATACAACTCGTCAGATTGTTACCGAAGTTTTTTATGAGTTGCAATATTCATTTAATAATATCAGGTGATACGCTTTCACATTTACCTTTTTTATAATACAAAAAAAAACTTTGATTTTTATTTTATTACAGGTAAATAAAATGAAAATTGCATTTTGTAACAATAATATGTAATTGCTATCTTTTCCATGGAGCTGTTTCTGTTTGTTATAATGTTTTTGATAGGTACCAATTCGCGAGCGACTCTTCCGCAATACGTCACAAGGTCAACGTGTACGATATAATAGCGCGACGAAATATTATCTCTATATCGGATTATATGTATAAATATGAAACGAACATTTCCTACATAGAATCATTCCATGAATACATAAGCGATCATGTATGAATTTAGTGGTAATGTATGAATGTATTTAAAAGAAAGAGATATTTATTATAAAAAAGACTATCTTTTCTCGAAGCATCGACATCTTAATTCTAGTTTAATAACATGGTGTAATAAATCATTTGAAACATACATACAAATGAAAGAAACAATGAAAGATCAAAGATGTCAATCGTTGAAGATCACTTGTGAAATAAATAGAAGTAATAAATATTTTTTACTGCAGAAATAGTAGATTTCTGTATAGAATTGCGCAATAATGCATTATTTTCATTTTTTTCTTATAATTTATGTTATAGACGAATGTATGCATTGCACTTTGTTAATAAATTGTAGGAAACAATACGGAATAACACACATACGAGTACATCGCCTTAAACAGAAACATTGTAACAACGTATAAAAGTTTTATTAACTGTGTACATATGTACATACATGTTCCCTGATTATATTAAACTGGAAACTTATGTCCACGGTATCATAATACAACTTTGTGTTAAAACAAATAAAGAGAAAGAAAACAACTTTAAAAACGTTTACACAAAAACTCAAAATAATATTGCTTTTTCTAACATAGTTATAAACAGTATCAAATGAAAAAAGAAACAAATATACACAATTGAACATTACAATTTGACAATGACAATTCTACGTTAAAAACTTCAATTGTGGATGTTTTTGCATATTCATACATTTTAAATAACACAGATATTATAGAATTTTATCATACTCGATGATGCTCTCGATTCTGTCACCGAATCTATTAATGGGCTGGATGCGGCATTAAATATAAACCCGGCCGATAGCGTCGCGTCGCGTCTGCGCAATCGCCGGCTACCAATGTCAATGTCATTGTCCAAATCAGTAAACTTGATTCGTACCACGTGCTTGGCTTGAGCCAACGCTGAACAACACTTGCCTTTGTTTCTACCTTCCGTATTGATTAAATAAGTTCAAAAATCAAATCGATTTGCTCAGTAACAGATATCAAATTTTCGACACAAATTATCGATTTAAAAAACCAAAGCAAATCGTTATTGTTTGCAATATAATGACGAAAATACGACGTTGAGGACACAATTTATTATTTTCCGGATTTTTATTATATATTTTTTTTTTTAGTAAAGAGGCTATGAGAACGGACGGTGCTGGGTCGGCGTGCGTATATGTCTATATCTCGACGAGCGGTTACGCAACTCGTGCGCCGCCGCGTGAAGAGTGAAGTTCAATGTCACGGCAACACGCGCGCGGCGTGAGCTCTGCGCAGACACATAGTCACAAGCGCGATTACTCCCGCGATATCTGAATAACCGCAGCCAACCCGTTATTCGCCTCTATCTCCGCTTCCCGGAATAATTCGCGAAAACTCGATTTTCCTTACGAAATTATTTGTAAAAAACATGCGTTTTCTTTAGTACGCGGCGTAGCAGTATGTCGATAATATAGTATTTGTGCGCAAGGTCATGGTAAAGTCAAGTCACTATTTTCAAATCGGACAGTTTCGCGTCATCTATTCCTGTCCGCGTGTGATATGTTAATAATATATTAATAAAAATAAGGTTATGGTAAATAAAGTCTAGCCTCTATTTACTTCTATTCCTATTTTGGTTATCGCGCCATAACACAAAGCATTAGTTGTTTATAGGTTATTTTCATGTTGTTTATTTCTGACACACGCCCGGTGATGAATCATGCGAGTGCCAATTGCGATTTTCGCGTATTTCTCGTGAAAACTGTTGAGAAATTTTCAGGGCGCCATAATGTCATAGAGGTTATCAAAATGTCAGTAAATTTGAAACTAAATCATTGTATTATATTTACCTATACGTTTGAAGAGTACTCTTTGATGGACGTTTGATATTTAATAATTATCGCATTATAGATACCGGTGTTATACGTGATAGGGGCTGAATAAACGCTACTATAGCTTTCGTGTCGTATGATCTTCAAGAACGACCTTTCTTATTGGTCTTGTGAAACAGTGACTATTGTATAGGGGAGTCGGGCGGACGAAGGGCGCGCCTTTATCGTAGGTCAAGGGCGAATGGTCTCACTGACCTACATGTTCGGTAATGTCGGCCGACAAGGTCGTGCCACCCGCCAGCCCTTTGGCACATGGCCCACTCGTACAAGACCAGTCAACTTTTAAACGAACAGCCTTCTCCACGGGTCACGACGTAACGGTTTAATTAACTTCCTAGAAAATTATCAGTGATCTAGTTTACATAACTTTTATTTTTACACTATTACGTAAACAGGACAATATTGACATAAGAAGCGCCATTAGCATAGTATTCAGGATCCATTCGGCGAAACATGAGATAAAAGGTTTAGGATATATGTTACTACATAAGCTTCAACTTAATATAACTATAATGGAAAATATACCAGTAGTTAATAACATTAGTTAACCGTCTGTAAAAGACAAATACAGTTGTAACTTATTAAATTATGAAACACAAAAAAGCCTCAAGATATGGGCATTTCGCATAAACAGTAAATTTTGAACTTTTTCATTAAAACTATTATGGCTGTTGTAAAAGGTACATAATACTATGTATACATAATACTATTATCATGCAAGATAAATATTAGCATTTGCTTTTTGTACAGAAATTCGCTCCTTAAATTTAATCAAGCTGTTTGCAATGACAATTTTTTTTTAAATTTGCGACAACATAAGTTTACGATGCCTTCGTAACAACGTTGTGATGTCTGAAAATTGTTTCCGCAGTACAAATCCTTCTATGTATTATTTACCTTTATCTTTTATGAGCATTTATTGCAAGTCATAGGCGACGTTGATTATGAAAATTATTTCCTTTAAAAGGTTGATCAGACCCATTTTATATCTAAGTAATAAAATGCAGATCCAGACTTTTTAAAAAAAAAAATTGTCATTATGCCCTGAAAAAAAAAATTATTATTTTTATTTTCATTTTTTAACTTTTCTAGAAGAAGAGGGAATATCACTGACCAACCTTTACTAACCTATAAATAATCTTTTAACGTTTTTTAACATAAAACAAAACTGACTTAAAATTTATCATATAATTTTTAACTTTTTATGGATAAGAAATAGAAAAAAGCTTTAGTTACAATGTCGGTTGTCATGTTAATGGTCATCATAACAATAACAACTTTTTGAGACATGAGACATACATATATCTATAAATTAAATTAATATACAATTTTCGGTATCCTCTCCACTTGCGAATATCCCCTTTCCCCTTTCCATTTTTCGGAATTTTTTGAAATCGGTTCGTAAAGGACGAAAGTATGTGTTAACAAACATAAAAAAGATACAATCGAATTGAGATCCTTCTCCTTTTTTGAAGTAGGTTAAAAAGAGAGAGTAGGGAAAGAATCATCTCATATACCGGGCGAAATGAAAAAATGTATTTCTTTTATATACATACGCTATTTTTTTATGATATCGTATCATTTCTTTAGCGCATTTGTTGGTGATCCAATGGTCCAGCGACGAAGCCGCTGCGTGGATATACCACACTTGAGTGTCAATTTTATTATATCGCAGTTTAGCATCAGCCAGAGCGCACGTGCCTTATTTCTAAAGTTTTACAGACGCGAGTGAATATGTCATCCCCCCTTCCCCCTACAATTAAATGGTAGTCGTATAGCAAAACCCGGGGGACGCGAGTGTTTTAGTCATGTTTTTAAAAATAAAATAAGGAAATGGCTGATTTTAAAATTATCCAATACATAATAAAAGTCGTTTCGTACAGACCTACATCTAGACGTGGTACAACCTTGAATATGCAAACATTACACAAGAATAAGATAAAGGCGTGATAACAATTCTGAATAACAAATCTTTTTCCGTAATAAAAGATACCGTGTTAAATATTTGTTGACGCGAGACCTGTATGTGATAAGATCGGATGTTTGACCTGGTGGTCCAGGGATGGTAGTTATGGAAGTCAGCGATGGCCGCGACCGTGCGACCTTGCCGCGACCTCGACACCCCGCGCCGCGCATCCCGCGTCCCGCACCGGCACCGCTCACCCCGCGCCCCGCATTCGCCGCTCCAGAGCACTCCCGAACGCTACGCCTCCCTCAACACTATAAAGTTATGCAACCGACATAAGGAGGCCTTTTCAGAACACCCGATTCTATTACCTTATCTTTAATTTAGATTCTTTGATTAAAGCTAAGTGGCTTTTCGTATTTGCATTTCTTTAAAATTTAATCACGTTTATTTTATTTTAGTCACATCGTTTATATAAGATTTGAGGCTATATATTTATATTAGCTATTCAACCTCTTACATCAACTTTGTATACTAATAGTACTACAAAATCACTTCACGATATAAATAAATAAAATAAAATGAAATAAGCCTTTACTGCTGTTAAATTATAAATAAGTAATTTGAACAACAATGTATTTTTTTATAATTTTAATAGATCTAAACTTAAGTGAATTTATTACACATTTTGTAGATTTTTAACTATTTCTAAATTATATCATATCTCGATATATCGAATATATAATTGTATATCTATCATTGTTAAGTGGTTATTGCTCTTGTGAAGCAGCTTGTCTATCAACAAAGACCTTTTTAAAGATTTCCACTTCCTTCTGTCCTTTGTGAAACAAATCCATTCTAGACCTGCTATTTTTTCTATATCGTACTCCCATCGTTTGAAATGTCTGCCCCTGCTTCTATTGCTCTCTTTCTCGGATAACATTCCGTGATTATTTTGGTAAATTTTCCTTTTCTCCCAACATACATATGTAATCTCCATCGCCACTTTAATCTTCTAGCAGTTGTGCAAGTGTTTTTGAATTTCATTTCATCCTCCACTATTCTCATAAAAATAGTAGAAAATACGCTATTGTGAATATTCCTACTAGTATTAAAAATTAAAGCTGAGAAATATTAGAATTTCAACAGAATTTGTTGACACTTTTACGCTGTAATCAATAAAACGTCTTTTAGAACAAGCAACGTGGTTTCAAGTTTTATATTCAGAGTTAAGTGAGGGTTGTATTCAGTTTGTGAATTTTGGTTATACAAAAAAAATATTAAAAGCAACAAACTGTTGTATATTATTCTGATCACCATGAACATGGACGCTGGGAAACATCCTCATGAAGAGTTGAAGGTACGCTACTTACTTTTAATAAAACACGTTTCATTAGGTAAGGGAAGTGGTGGTCACAGGGGGTTGATCTTCCGCCACCCCACTGTATTAGGGGTGACGCGGAAATATATAAATACCTTTACTACAAATTGCTCTTTATGGAAATATTTAGGATTTCCAATGAAATATTTTGTATTGTAGTATTTAAATCTACCATGATATTTTGTTACTATTAATAAACATAAACTAAAACCATCATGTTTTTTTCTCTTATAACTATTATTTAGGTACATTTCAAGTCTGCAAATTCATAACGTGAATAATAGTATTGTTTTTCAACTGAAAAATTGTCTGTACATGGAACGAAAATGAAAAAAATATATTTTATGAGGTTTTTTACCAACGCTATAAAAATCAAAACAACGATTGTTAGAATTTGGAAAGTTGAAAAATTTTGTCTATTTGTCTGTTCATATATTTGTCTATTTGTCTGTTCATATATTTGTCTGTTTGTCGGGTTGTCTGTGAGCTTATGCACACTAATCTCAGAAACGGCTTAACCGATTTGGGTGCGGTTTTCACTAATGTGTTATGGTTAGCTTAATATTAAGTGTTTAGTTGTTTCATCTCAATAAGTCCATACATAAAAAAGTTAAGTCAAAGATAATACGAGCATAAAGTTAAAAATGGAGATTTTGATATTGCTTATGTAACTTGACCCCAGTATTATTAATTGTGATGAATATGGTTCTACTAAGGCAGGATGTGGTTGGTTGCACCACAAATGTGGGAGAAGTGCTGTGCCGCGCCACCGCTTATACCGATACATTTTTCGCAGCGAAAGGACGTATTTCAGCTACATTCAGTTACGTACTAGATAACCTCACATAGGCGATCTTATGATTTTACGCTATTAATCTGCTAACCTTATCAAATAAGGTTAGAAGTAAATTAAAAAAAAGCTATACATATATGTAGTAGTTTTGAATTGTGATAGTATATATCTAACTATTTATAACGTGTTGGGTTAATAATTCTAAGTTGTCTCCTATTTTGTCATGTATATTGTAAGGTTATGTTTATTTAAATAAAAAAACTGAAAACACTTATACGTTATTTTCCTCCTTTGTCATACACGTACACAGTTTAAATTTACAGTAATTTAAAAAAAAAGTTATTAATAACGGATTAAAATAAGAAAATCAATTTCAATCTTCTCTTGTTATTGGTTTCGATACTATATTATAACAACCGTATCAGTGCGAATGAGAAAAATAGGTATGAAAAGCTTGAAATAAGGGATGAAATTTATATGGGACTTCGTTATTATCGAAGATAATCACGAACTCATGAAACTGTGTATGTAGGCAGTGGATGAAAAATAAATAAACATTTGTTGTAGCGTTTTTGAAATTTCCACCAACACTGGAATGAGATACGATATGAAAGTTCGCATGGAAGTTCAAACAAATCTGCCTGCGTTTGCTATACATATGTTTATCGTAAACATGTGATTAATAAAAATGCTGTCTTATTATATAAAAGAGGCATCAGCGGGACTCATTAACCGCCTCTCAAAGTCTTTAAATAAAAAACATAGTTTATAAAAATTTATTAAAGTTGGTAATTTACAGTAAACCAGTATATATGTGTATTATTTGCAAAATAATTATCCTAAAAATATTAAAAATGCTGCACATAGCGACTATTCCACGCGGACAAAGATGCGGGCAAAAGTTAGTTTTTAATAAAGATGATATATACAATAAATAAATATTACAAAATAAATATTTCAATGAGGTATCAAAAGGACTCATTCAGTGATTGTGTTCTAAAATTATGAAAACGGGCACATACCGCATTTATTAATTAAGAAATAACTCAAGATTTTGTGTTTTTTTCTTTACTTCCTTTTTCATATAATAAATATGACAATTTCTACCAATACACGATGAAGACGTGATATTTAATGAAAACGTGGTTTGAAGATAAATTAACAAATGTGTACATTATTCAAGGTAACGCCAGTCAGTTCAGAGCACGCGTAACTCGAGCAAGCTATCGAGGGGATCGAGAACACGCGAACGACACCTAGCGATAGCGTCTTCACATTTTACAACCATAATTACGATGTTTAAACAGTAAGACGACAATATTGTATTAAATATAGATCTATTCCATACCATCTTTTGATCACTCGTGAGCTTACACTAGGTGGAATGTGGTTAGCGCTAGTTTAGTTATTTACATAAAACAACACACGCTTAAACATACATGGTCGTCAGTAACGGACACTATCGCTGTTAATATCGCTCAATCAATCAATTTCTTTTGGAGCAATAGGAAATATGCATAAAATTTAAATTTGTCTCAAATATTTTTTTGAGTTTATCTTTATTGTCTTTACATTACACTTAATAGGTTTTTTTTTATATAGTTATTATTTAAACCCAGAAGATATCATATAGAAAGTGAAAAATAAGGGAGGAAGATTCAAACTTACAAAACGCGTCACCATTGGTCGAAACGAAATGTGACGTCAACGGTCCCGTCTTTGGAATTATCGGAGTCGTATTCATATTGTGTTAGTAGTGTTTGTGAGAAAAGTTGTTTGAAACTGTATTCTTGTTGATTATTGGTTAATATACATTTGTATTCAATATAGGACGATGAGAGAAACTGGTTTTGTCTAAGCAAAATCGGATAATCTACCGAAAATATATGCATTTTTGATGTCAGCATATTTTGCATCAAATCTAGATTTCACGAGCGCAGAGATCAAAGGAGTGAAAGCTGCGAATTAATTATTATGTTAAATGGCATATTCTAGTGTATAACATTCATAAATGTTTAAATAATACACTTACATTGTTACTTACACTTACATACTTAATTCCTCATTAAAATTGTTCCTAAACTCCTAATTTGCGTCTATATCATTATAATTTACACCTTATATTATATTATTGAAGCTCACTCAAGTATGATATGTTTATATACTTTTTACAAATATTAGATAATTACGATATTCCGATTTACATGAACAATTTTCTTTCAGTATTTAAGTGCTTGTTTGTTTCAGATCAGATCACATACATTTGTTTGGGAAGCACTGGGTCCTGCTTAATTAATATAACATACATTTGTATGGGAAGTACTGGGTGTTTCTTGATTAATATCATATACATTTGTATGGCGAGTACTAGAACTTGCTTCGTAGTCACTTCTTTGTGGAGTTTCACCAATTTTTAAAATATTACTACTTTAGATAGCGTACTCTGAAAGAGGTTCATTTACCAGTGATAGTCTTTGACTTTTAACTGCGGTCATTCTTTTCGTTTTTGACACAAAAATATATCGGGAATTCCTTTCTTTAACCGTAGATTACATTTTTCTCCTTTCTGTTTCACTATGTTATATTCAATATAATTAACTGTATCTTCGTTAACCTTTAATAAATCATCAACCATCAAAATTTTGTAAAACCGCACTAGGAATAAGCAAGCTCTTTAGATAAATGTTTAATAAACTTTGTTAGTTGTTAGTGGAATACGAAAAAACACTTTATCAGGTGTACTAATAGTAGTGTTTTTGCACTTCGGTGCCATACAATACTTTATAGAAGGTTTTTAAACTTCTTCCATGATTTTTATAGCAATTAAAACTGAAAATAAGTACTTAGTAACTGAAACGATATAGTAAACAAACACGTAACACGGCCAATACCGTCATCAAAAGCGCGCGCTAAATGGTGGCGCTGAAAAAAAGCGCGGGAACTTTCGAAATAGGCGGGAGTGTTTTTCGACCTCTTGAAATATTTTATTTTAATTATTCAG
>DWLR01002391.1:0-15574 GCA_018246295.1 Papilio alexanor hazarajatica | reverse complement strand
AGCACTAACTTTTGGAGTTTTATTCAATATTGTAATTTTTTCAAGGTGGTCTCAAACTTTTGGCCGGCAGTGTAAATGGATTCAAGTCGTGCCGCTCACAAAGCTTATTGCAGTTGTAGCTCGCGCGCACCACATAACTATTCTGCCTGTAATTGGATGAGGCATACGGAACGCTTATGAGAGGATTGTATCGACGGAACTTAGGTAGGTACATTAAAGGAGATTTTGATTAGTAGGTCAGGACAGTCAATATCATTTTTGAGTATTTTAAGAAGAAATAAGAAATCACTAAATTCGCGACGGCTTGCAAGTAGTAATAGATGGAACTTTTTACAAAGATGAATGTAATCTATAGATTGGTATGGAATTTTTTTATGAAAGCAATGGAACTTAATAAAACGTTTCTGGATATTTTCTAATCGGTCAATATATTTGTGGTAACGGGGATTCCACACTTGTGATGCGTATTCTATATGACTTCTGCCGTACGTACAATATACAGTATTTTGAGAGTTTTGAAAGGGCCGGAAGATGAAGTGATTTGGGCTGGTACGTCGCCATGGTGAAGGGCAAGAAAGCTATCCTAGTGAAAGTAATTTAATTACTGCACTGAAAATAAGTGGTGTACAAAAATAAATGAGAAGAGAAAGACTTCATTCATCAGCTCTATGACCTTTAGTATTCTATTTGGGATCGAAATAATATTTGACGACTTAAGAAGACGCTGACTGACGCAGTTGAAACAAAATTTATATATGGTTGTGATTAATTTTACAAATTTTGAGGTAAGGTTCTCCCATTTGTTGCCAGAATTCCCTATCAATTCACAATTCACCAATCTATTAGAGAGCCGCGAGATTTTACCATATTAGCATTTAATAATAATTGATTTTGAACGATATTTCGGTTAGATCGTGATTGATCATATTTGAATGTCATAACATTAAAAACGTTGCAGGAATAAATGGTTACTTTTTAATATCAGGGCTCACCTGCTCCTCATCAGACAGTTCAGTGTTTAGCTTGTCCGGGCTGGAGTCACTATCGCTGTCGGAGTCGAAGTCGTGGCGCGCCGGCGGCTGAAACTTGCTCATGGCGGCGCGCACGGCGTCGTCCTCGGAACTCGGGGTGCTGTCTACTTCTTGGCCCTCCACCGCGACACTCTCATCGAACATCACAGCATCCTCGCCGCGGACAAGGCTCGTTTTGTCGCCGCGAGGCTGTGTCTGACAGTGTTTGTCATTCGTTGCCATGGCGACGCCAACGGGACGACAAGGCCGCTTGGCGCCGCGCGAAGCTTGCTCTTCTGGGAACTTTCTACTGGAATCATTCCTGATTTCTGGCACGGCGCGGCACACGCGGTACGCAGCTCACGTCCGAACACGGCGTCGTTGCAAACATATCAAAGAGTGAAAGGTCGTCGACCCCTTTTGATTGTTTTACAACCGCCGTCTAAAATAATCGAGCGCAAGTTTAAGTCTCGCCGTGTCTTCAGATCTATTTCAGGATAGGTGTTTACGTTTCCTGAAAAATAGGGCGCAGGAAGTCGCGCTTTCCGCTACAGCTGAGCTACAGCGCATAATTAAATATGACTCTCGACAACCTTTTTGACTATTGTACTGAATGTAGTAAATTGCAATACTTGGTAAGTAAATAATATTAATCGCAAGGAAAATAAAAAGATGGATTACCGATTAAGGTTGGCGTCAGGAAGGCGGCCCGCCATAAAAACTACAGCTAAAATCAATGACAGACTATGTAGTACTAAGTAGAGTGGGAAAAGGATAGGGAAGCGATGATAGAGAAAACAAAAAAGTATCGTTTAGTTAAGTGTCGGTAGTGCTTATGTCATTTAAA
The DNA here is from genome assembly GCA_018246295.1 of Papilio alexanor hazarajatica. NCBI lineage: Eukaryota > Metazoa > Arthropoda > Insecta > Lepidoptera > Papilionidae > Papilio > Papilio alexanor. The sequence goes on along the minus strand of DWLR01002391.1, from coordinate 13,717 downwards.
TCGTGCAGGTGTTATAAACATGAGATAAACCGCGCCATGAAAAACCAACTAATATAAAAATGTGTGTTGAAAGCATGCACAGCTGATTTTAAATATTTAAAACAAATAAAAGAAAAATTTTTATTTAAAAAAAATTTACTTTAATAACTAAAATAACATGCGACTTGTCAATCATCCACGTTGTGTTACAAACTTATATAAACAAATTATATTATCAATATGTCAATAGAAAATCTAAGAATATAGAACGAAATTAGTTTATAGAAGAAATATGAATTTGCATTAACTTTAGAAGAGCTAAACATTTTAAGGCATTATCTTAGCGAACAGGTACACGTCAACGTAAACGAACTAGAGTATACACCAATATTTAAATTACACTAAGAAAATATGTTATATTTAAGCGCCATACAGAAATATAAGTCATGTAAGAAAATAATATGTCAGAAAAATGGATAGTAGATTATAAATTTTGCAGACAATTTAAAGCTTAAATAGAAGTAAAAAATTAAGGATTTCGACAATCTACGCTATTCCATTGTGCAAGATGTATATCGAAAGTAAAACACAATCGGAACAAATAGAATATTGTGCATTACTTTTCTTTAAATATCACTACTACAAATAGATATGTACGTTTTTAAATGTTATGATAAGTTTTCTCCAAATTGTATAATAACTGCAAAGCCATAGCCAAAGCCAGTTATACCTTGCATAGAAATTGTCAACAGCATTCTATTCTATACAATTTTTATTTTATCTTTTAAGTTGCAACTGTTATTATACGACATACGTTTTGCTGACAATGTAATCTGATGACATAAAATTTTTCATAATTTTTTTTTAAAGATAACTCTAAATTCTAGGAACCCAATAATTTTAAAATATATAATAGCTAAGTATTAGATATTAAACAAGAAAACTGACTGTAATTTTAATATAATCATAGTCAAACGGATTATAAAACTATTAAGTTTCTAAATATGAGCCGACGCCAGAGTTGTTTAATTACATATCACAATAACAGTCTTAAAAAGGTAATTTCGGCACATTGTATCGGGAGTTCACATGTTGCCTCTTATCGTCAGATAAGTGTAACAGTTGCGTTTCGGATCTTTGTCGACCGGGGAAAGTGTGCTGCCGCGTGTTCATGCAGTTACGGCATCCGTGATGAGTTCATGCGACTTTGTTCAGGAGTTCGTCGCAGATCGCCGTCAGCTCTTCGTTGGCCTTAATCTTCTGCGCCAAAGTCTCCTTGAGCGAAGAAATATCCATCTCCTTCCGCTTTATCATAGCTCCGTATTTTAATATTTCGGCTTCGTGCGTCCTGTTCAACTTCTCAAACTCGTCGTTCTTATTATTTAAATTAGACGTCGCATGTTGCTTCAGTAATTCGTAGTTATTTTGTATCTTTAATACGCTTTCGTCGAACTCCTTGATTGATCGTTTATATTTTTCTTCGTTGGCCTTGCAATTCAAAATTATTTGTTTATTCTTTTCATACTTACTGTGTAGGTCATTAAACGACATTGTCATGCTCGCCAAGTGCGCATTCTGTTCATTTCTTTCATTTATTAGCTTCATTCTTTCTTCCGCATGCACCTTCTTGTCCTGCTCGATCTCTGCTGTCAAACTTGCAATAGTCCTCTCGTATTCTTCGACTACTACCGCCATGCCCTTATTCATTTTAGTTTTCTCCGCTAGACATTTGTCTAAATCATCAACTTTTCTGAATCTTTGTTCACTTTCTGTTTCTAAGTTTTTAACTTGCGATTCCAATGTACGCAATCGTTCTGTTAACTCCTTACTCTCCGACCTGAGGTCGTGCACATTTATTTCTTTTTCAGCCAGTAGTTCTCTCAACTGCGTCAAGGCTTGATCTGTTTCATTTGTTCGTCTGCGTGCATCGGTAATTGACATTTCATGGTTTAACGATGAGTTATCGCCACTTAACGAAAGGAGTCGGTCGATTACAGCTATAGCGGGCGATGTAAATGTATGGGAACGCCGATTTGCTCTCGGTGGGGTCAAAGATTTGTTTCTTGGCGAAAAGACAGAATTAACTGCAGGGTTTACCACCATCATTGGTTTTGAAAGTAAAACAGTAGCATCTTCAAAGTTGGCTTCTAAAGTGCTATTAATTTCTGAAGTTTCGTTGGAGTTTCTATAAAAATCGATATTTGAAAGGGCTTTTGTAATCCTCTTTGGCGTACTTTGCCCTTTTTGAATTTTATTAACGGTCGCTGCATCTGAGGACATTCGTTTAGCAAAGAGTGGATCAAATTTTAAAAATAAGCTCTCTCTGCCACTATCGGCAACGACATTGCTTTTATTTTGATTTAAAAGAAACTGAAATGCTTCAGCATCAATAAACATTTCTCCTTTATACGCATTATTGTTAATTTTATGAGTCGGTATATCAGAAAAATCTATCATGTCTTCGTGTTCCGATTTTTTATCAATATCATTATATTCTTCGATTTCAGAGAAAGACGCTTCTACGGTATCTTCGTCTTCAGTATTGACCTCGTGTACCGTCGCCTCTGAAACTTTTGATGACGTGCTTACATCAGAAGAGTCAAGTTCGTTCTTATCTACACATAATTTGCGATCTCCGTCGTCCGTTTTGCTGTCACAATTTTGAGAATGATGAGCAAAATCACTAGAGGGTACTTTAAAAATGTGCTCGAATCGATCTTCTGCATCAGGTGCTGATGAGGTAGCATTTTCTTTCAGTTTAGAGATAAATGAGTCTGACATTTCGGGCAAATTAAATACATTTTTAGGCTCGCTACTTTTAACTGGTGACGGGTTATTTTTAATAATACTACTAGCATTTTCTTTTCCATATGCTCCCGAATTATTAGTAATTTGTTCTTGGATTACAACTTCATCTGTAGTTATAAAAGATTTGGAATTAGATTTTTTTTCTTTCTGGCAAGCAAACACCTCAATAGTTTCAACTGAAGTATCTCGCTCTGCTAGATTAGAAGGAGTGACAGTTGTAACATGTGATTGGTTAATTCCACTAATTGCAATAGTATTGTAATCAGATGAATTTTTTACATTTGAAAAATGTTCTAATTGCAATGGTACATTTATGGTACAATGGTTTAAATTGTCTGGAACAGCAACTGGTTCACTCCCTAATATTACTTCCTTAGAATCGAAATTGGTTACTTCTTTGCTATTTAAACAGTCATCTTGATTCTCCGTGGCCGAAATTTCTTTAGAAGTGTCATGTTCAACTAAATTCAATATTTCTTCAATTTTAGTGTTATTGTCTTTATCTACATCCTCATACTTTTTGCTACTTTCACCAGGAAAATTTTTAACCTCATCTATATTTTTTACATTTTCGTGCAGGTCACTTATAGAACGAGAATTTTCTATGTTCAAAGATTGTTTATTTTCAAATTTGACTTCTTTATTTATGTCCATATTAAAGGTAGTATCTATAGCATAGGCATTTGGCTCATTCAAACTGGTATTATCTAAATTAGTAAATGTATCTGATAATGTTAAATTATTAAAATTACGTACAATTACCACATTTTTATGTTCTTTTTCGATTGTATCCTTAATTATTTCATTATTTGAATGCAGAAATTCATTTGATCCTTTATTGAAATTTAATATTTTATTACTTTTGTCTGTATCAATTTTATAAGAAAAATCATCTTTTGTACATGATGTTCCTTCTTGGTTCATCGGTTCAGTATTATATTTCTCTACCATATTTGTAGCACTTTGTGTTTTGATGTTAGAATTGCTATCATCACTTTCTTTTAAATAATCTAAGTGCTTATCTGAATCCATCACTGTTAACATACAGTTTGTTGTATTCACTTGATGATCTTTGTTAGTACTAATATTAAATGAATTGTGAGCTTTCATTGAATTGTCATCATTTTTTGTAGTGGTCAACATTCTACAATTATTCAGTGATACATGTTCAATTGTTGAATTCGGATCTTTTAATAAGTTATGATTTTCATGGAAATGGAATTGAGATTTGTGATTATTTTCCGAAAAATCAACACTAGGGAATTTTAAATTTGTAATTTCTCCAGGCGAGGAATTTTCATTTTTCACATTGTTTCCAATAGTTTCTGAATTATTTTTCGCTGCAGCATTCATTTTACATTCAATTTGTTTTTCACTGGTCTCAGACGTACTTGGTCTTAAATGTTCATCAGATGGTAATTCTTTAGTTTCAGTTTCTTTATCACTGTCAGTTTTAGAGGGTAGACTATCTTCTTTTTTTGTTAATTGACTTGGAACACTGGTTATTTGTCTGTGACCTTCATTTAGTTCTGTGGTTACTGGTCTGAGGGATACATTTACAGAAGTGTCAATTATTTGACTCTCCTTACATTCCCTTTGTTTTTGTAGGTCTACAGGTTGCATTGTTGCTGCTTCTTTTGTTGCAAAAACATCAACTTTATCAGATGGCTTTAAAATATTTGTGTCATTATTGATTTCCTGACTAATAACCTGAGCTAGTTGTATTTCATTTTCATCCTTAACATTTTTACAATACCTTTCTTCGATAGTAACTGATTCATTATAATCAACACTCATATGAGTTTGATTCAAATCTTGTTGTCCTAGATTGCACATTACTTTAAGCTGAACTATATCTTTTGTAGAATTGGAAAGCTCCATAAAATCAATATTATTTTCATCAGGTAAAGGAACTTCACTAGGATGAATCTTTTCATTATATTTTTTAATTTCAACATCACATTTGTTTAATTTATCATCACAAAAAGTAACATTAGTAGAAGTGGTATGCTCTGTACTCAAGTCACTTTTCTTCATGCTTTCAACTTTTTCAATATTTGAACTTATCATTTCATTTTGGTTGGCATTATTGGCTGGCATTTCACCTACAGGATGAGTCTTGTATACAAAATCCTTTTCTGTTTCAAATTCTCTCTGATCATGGAAATTGCAATTTATTAAAATATTTTCATTGGAATTTAATGCAGTAAATACATCACTACTTACTTCACCCTGCTTGTGTAACACATAAGATTTGTTTTCTTCACTATCTGTTGGAAAAGCTTCAATATTATCTATCTCTTGTTTAGGATTTTCTTGAATAAGTTTATTACTGACATCACCTTGCTTGTGTAACACATAAGATTTGTTTTCTTCACTATCTGTTAGAAAAACTTCAATATTATCTATCTCTTGTTTAGGATTTTCTTGAATTGGTTTCTCACAGTTTATAGGTTTCTCATTAGTATTATCTTCTTTTTCAGTTATCTTACTATTATAGAATTCTTCATTTAGTGTCATCTCACAGTCAACAAATTCCCCATCAGACTCTAATGCAGAAACTTCATTTTGTAAAGAAGGAAGTTGCATATTCATTACATTTCCGCTTTGGGACATAGAAGCATTATTAGACATACTCATATATTCCTCCGTAATGTTTTTACTTTCATTTTTTTCCATGTTTAATGTTTTTGTAACATCCTTTGATGTTTTAGAGTTGCATGATAAGGACTGTGGTGAAAATAATTTATGAATCGGAATCTTTTGATCCTTGAAAAATATTGTTGTTTCATTCTTCCATTGCAAGTCCTTTTCAAGATCATCATTGAACACAATACTTCCCTTTAAAGGACTGCTTCTTCGAGACTCACTCACTTCTTTACTTTTATTTGAAATAGGTGTTGATACCACAACTGTTTTACATCTATTATTTTCAGTTTCTTTTGTAATTGAGTTGTTGGGACTAATATTTTCTTGCTTTACAACACCGGTGAAAGTACTCTCAGAAGGGGGTATGGGACTTTGTGTGGAACGAAACATATTCAATACACTCTTAAGACCTCTCATTATGGGGGAGCCCCCATCGTGCTTTGGTATTTCCTTTGTTGGTGTAGTTGCTTCTGGTGTATGAGTCACAGATGATGATGTACTTGGCAGTGAGATGTTTTCATCATTGTCCATTGCCTCACCTAGTGTTATAGTTACATTATTTTTATCAGAACTAGGCTCTATGATGCGCAAAACTGATGCATTTCTATCATCAATAACTTTATCATTTGTGAGAACTTGTAAGGGAAGTGATTTCACTGAATTTGCCATTTCAGACTTGGTGATTGAAAAATTTAAAGAACGAGTCAAATTACTATTTTCATGGGCCACAACATTGTTTATATTATTTTCATAATAATTCAAGCTTTTGGACATAGGTGAAGAGGCAGGAGTTATTGAATACCTTAGCTTCATGTTCAATTCAGACACATCCAATTCCTCATATCCCTTTTCCATGCAAGGTGTCCTGGGCAATACATTGCTGTTACAAGAACTATTTTCTTTGTTGTCGAAATCGCTTTCTATATCGTCAATATCCATGGGCTCTACTTGAGCCATTGTGCCAAGCATAAAATGCAATCACTTTATTACCTTTAAGTTTTCTTTACTTTGTGTGTAGCTAATACTGAAGCACTACTGTACTAATTGTATTTTTCGGTTAACACAACTCACACATGTCACAAATTCAGTTTAATGTTTAAAGTATCTGATATACAAAGTTTCGTTTGGATTTCTAACGCATATCTAAACAAATGCAATGCATGTCATAAAAACAAAAATGTCAGAACGTGAATTTCACTCTAAAATCTATTTTTAACTTCGTTGAGACGCAAACATCTCTACGTTCAGTTTATATAAATCGCGTCCAAAGGAACAAGGGAATCTTGCCAAAAAGCTGTTACTATCACACACAAATGCGCCACTCAACGTACCAAGACCGTTTTGCGTTTGAATTGAAATTCGGTAACTTTTTAATATTTCAAACGTCAAATTTGAACTTGCCACACAATTGTAAAATTGATATTTATTTAATATACAAGAAAAAACTTTATGATTGAAAAAGTAAAGTGAAAAAAAAACTCTCGATTTAACATAAAGTTCTCGTTTAATAAAAGTTATTCAGTTTAAGTTTAAACTCCTTTTTTGCATCGAAGAAAGTATGTTAAATAATTATCTAGCAACAGCTAAACAACTCAAGATTCTTATGACTTTAGTTTGATTTTGATTAATACATTTTTATTCAAACATTAATTTGAAAATTGTGACACATAATTATTTTCATTTGAAAGGCTTTACCTTTCAAAAGTTCTGTTAGGTATATGATTTTTACAGCTTATGGTGCGTTATTATAGCAAAATAGGTACAATGTAATTGTCAATCTATCTTCTTGCAATAATAAATGATATGCCAACTAATAAAAAGTGATTTTAGTATGGGATCGTAATTATTTAGTGAACCTTGTTTTGCCTGTTTTAAAAGGTTTTATTTAATTTGTCCTGTTTGTTTCAAAGTTTTAAATGAATCTGATGTAGTAGTTTTCTAATTCATCCGCGTGGCGCTATCGCCTATCGTCGGTGATCTATTGGTTTCGAGACTGTCACTGTCAACTCACGTGACTTTGACACTGATATTAGTCGTAATCAGCAATGCGAGTTGATGAGAATATAAGTAATTGGTAATTGATATTCTATTCATTCAGTCAGTTGTAGGCTTGTAGGTATTGTCTGAAAAACATCTCTCGTATCAAATTCAGAAGAGTTTGAAGTGGCATTGTACGCGTATTATAAAATAGTACATATTTAGTATTTGGTTTCGATTTATTTAATATAATTCGGATGTATATAAGAGTAAGTAAATGGCAATATTATTGCTACAAAAGTTACGAGTTGACATGAAATTAACCCTAACCTTAGTATTAATTTTTTTATCTACTAAGTTAACAGTAATTAACTGCTGTCCACTTCCATTGCAATGGAATATTTACTATTTCACACACCGCTTTATTTTGCGGTTGAGCAACTTCGTTCACGAATTCGGCGGGTGATAGGTACAAAAATGTTACATGTTGAATACGTATATGTTAAGCATCATTAAATATTTGGCTTAAGACTATTCTAATACAGTTTTGTGTTGCTTCGATATATTTGAAGTTAATCAACATATTTAAAATGAAAAGGATAAAACGTAAACAATGATAAAACATTTTTGTTTCATAAGATTGAGTTTATAAATTAATATGGACTCTGATATTCAAACTTTTGTTATCTAAACTCAATTTCCATCACCACTCCATGTACTGACATGATGGCCATCTTAATGATTATGTAGATATGTTACAATAAATACAGTTTCCTTGTTTCAGGATGAATAATGGAAAGTGAGCATGCGGTCACAGTGAAAGTGTTATTTTTTGCGCAGTCAAAAGATTTGGCTGGCACTCGAGAAGCAACAATCCAATTGCCTCCTAGGATTACTTACAAAAGACTTCTAGATATCATCTCTGAGACCTACAATTTGCAACCTTTAAAAAATAATATACTTATAGCTAAAAATGAGGAGGTTTGCGAAGAAAGTGTAGACTTGGAGATTGCATCGGAAGATAGAATTGCCGTGATACCACCATTAAGTGGTGGCTAAGTTAATCATCATATGGCATGTTATAGTTGCTGAGCATGGACCACTTAAAACTAACAGAAGATAAGTTGTCAGTGGAGGCTATTAGCGAGCTGGTGGTGGACAGCAGCTGCGGTGCCGTCTCCATGTTCATTGGAACAACCAGAGACAACTTTGAAGGTAAAAAGGTAAGTTTTACAAAAAATTAATATTAAACAAAAACATTATTAAATAAAAATCATACATTATCAAACAAAAATGTATTTATAAATAGTTACATTTTAGATGTACAAGAACTTATATAACATTGGTTCTTGTTTTTTTTTTTTTGGTGTGGTAAATAAGTAATGTCCTGCAGCATGTCATATTAGACAGTAATTTTTAATTATAGATGTGTTAATAAATATGTATTCCAGAGCTGGCTGCTTGTTTTTTTTTTTGTATTTTATTAATATGTGTTGTCCAGGTGGTCAAGTTGGAGTATGAAGCGTATGAGGCAATGGCTTTGAAGGCATTTAAGGCTATTTGTGAGGAGATCAGAAGTAAATGGCCAGCGGTGCATGGCATTGCTATATACCACAGGTGTGTGTTTTAATATTATTGCTTAGTGTATTTATATAAGGTATGTCAAAAAGGTAAAATATAAATAACTACAGCCATTATATGTTTATCCATACTTATATATAAATCTGTAGAGTAAAGTCTGTAAATACAGTTCTTTTTGTAAACATTTATGATATTTGTTTTATGCCTGAGGCATAAAATGAAAAATGTATGGACAAGTCTTAATAGAAATTGGTATATAGTAGAATATGTGGTTGAGCAAATGATGGGGTGTATAAAATATCTTTCTGTCTGTCTCTATGTCCTGTTATAACTTAAAAATGCCTTGACCTATTTTAATGGAAATTGGTAGCAAAAAAGTGTGAAATAGGCCATATAAAATATCTGTCTGCCTGCTGTATGTATGCTATAATTTATAAATGGCTTGACTGATGTTTATGATTTGTCTTAAGGTTTTTGTAAGTTTGTTTGCATATACAGAGGTATTTGTAGATGGGTATTTAGTAAGAACATGCGATTGTACAAAAGAAACGCCATACAAAATATCCATAACACTATTGATTACAAAAAAAGACATTATAAAAACCTTATTTTCTTGATAGGTATCTTCCGAATGCATGCAAAGCCACTGGCAACATATATTTTATATATATTCTCCCCTAGTACTCTTCCATGTTTACACAAGTATTTGAGTGTTTTCATCACCATAAGGGTGATAGAAACTCAAGGTAAAACCTTGGACGTCCATTATCTTTGTATCAGATTTTCTAGGCTGTTATTATTTTGTTGCCCAGCCCAATGTTCCAAGACCAAGTGGTCTTATCATAGGATGTGCGGAACAAATATTGTCCCCAACAAACATTGCCTAAAATGTTGTAAGTAATGTTACATCACTTTATTTGCGCAGTTGTTTTGTCAGTTAATGAGGTTATAAGTGTTATCTATATATTTATTTATTACTTAATGTTATTCATAATTATGAGGAGAGAGGAGTAGCATGTAACAAGTTGAGTGTTAGATAAAAAAATCCATCTTTTCTTGACTTCGAACTGCCTGAAAGATGACATGGCGACCTCAGCTTGTTGTCCGGGTATGTTTATCGCAATCATACAGCCTTGCAGCTGTAGTGTTTCAGAAAACACAATTTTTTTATATATTAGTTCTTTATCAAAAGCTTATTGGTTTGGCCGCTACGTGTTATTGTAGTATATATAGTATTTTACTAGTGACATGTGCAGTAAGCAAGAGGTGCGTGGTGTGCGCAGGCTGGGCGCGGTGGCGTGCCGAGAGGCTTCACTGGTGGTGGCGGTGAGTAGCGCGCACCGCGACGCCGCGCTGGCCGCCGCCGCGCACTGCGTGGACCGCCTCAAAGCCAGCGCGACCATCTGGAAGCGCGAACACTACGCCGGCGACCACCAGCCGCTGTGGAAGGAGAACCCGGAATGTACGTGGGCGCATCGTAACCAGTAACCCCGAAAAATCTTGCCCTTTAGTGCACACGATGTGGGCCATGAGTGTAACCTGTCTAGCTCACATTAGCCTCAGTCAAATAAGTGTAATAGCCATCATCGTTTTATTTCCTTATATAGTTTTTGAATTTTACTTATCGCTGGATGTACAATCTAGCTTTATTTATCTACCTGTGTCCCACAACAGTGGTAAATTTCCGGTACGTTGCTGTGTACACATTAAAAGCAACAACACTTATGTGAGCAAGTTGTATTTACATATGTTGGCACTGGTTGTGTTATCATAAATATGTTGTTTATTGAGAGACGGCTATAAGTTTTATTACCTTAAAATATGTTACGATTGTTGTAGAATACTATGAAACCAAGTTTGACTGGTTCAGATGCAAAATTGGTTAAGGGTACAATAGATGTAAAGAATAGGTAAATATTCACAATTTATGAGTAGATATGTTGTGTTTGGGTAAAAATAAACAAAGATTGAGAATAATGTCACTGATTTTATTAGAGTACGAATTTCTTACAGTTAGGTTAATACATTTTAAATAATGCTTAAGCATAATATAAGGTTATTGAAACAACCAGAGCGTAGCTCGTTTAGAATAAATACAAAATGTGAAATTAGTAAGAAAAAGACCATTACTATTTACAATGGAGTATCAACAATTGTGTCGGTAGAGCTCCTTTTGCTCCTCATTTTAATTTAGAATCATTTGCACTTTGTTACAAAGTACATGTTACATTTTAAATAAATATATAAACTTGTTGATAAACATACTTTGTTTTTATTGAATGGTCCTTCGAGACAAATGATATTTCCATTGAATCCCAAAATATCCTTCCAGGTTCACTCCAAAAACCAAATCAAACATCACCGTCACCTCCACAAACACCAGAAAACATGACCGAGAGAAATTTGGTACAAATTAATGTATCTAATGAGGAGTTGCAACAACGCATACAGAACTTTATAGAACGGAAGAGAGAACAAGTGAACATTAGCAATATTGTCGATTTCATACCCGGCTACAGCGAGAGCGAGACGCAAGACACCGAGACGTGTGCGAGAGTGAGAACGCAGTTTGTCAAACGGTCCGACTCTAAGGGCCATTTGAAAAGTAAGTGTTTGATAGTAGAGGACTAAGTAGGACCCTAAAACATACAGGTAGTACTTTTGACGTAACATCAACGAGTTACTAATACCAATTCTTTGTTCAATTGTGACAGACAGTATTATAAATTTTGACCTTCGACTTGTGCCCTTTAAACCTTGAACTAGTCTAATGATTAGCCGTGCGGTCACTTTGATCACTGCCTATAAACTGACAGTTTATATCAGTTTATAGGTATGGCATATGAGTGTAGCTCAAAGCATTGCTCAGTTAACTTTGGTAGATGATGACTTGATTTGATGTAGTGCATAGTAAAGATTGTTAACTATTTGAAATGGTTGTAAATATTTGTCCAGTACGCAAAGTGCACAACGAGTGGGGCCCGCAGCTAGCGCGCGGGTGCGAGGCCCAAAGGGCGGGGCCCGGTGGTGCGGCGCTGCCGGAGGGCGTGGCGGAGCGCCTGCGAGCGGCTGAAAGCTTCCTAAACATGGCGCCCGTGAGCCGCGACGTGTACCGTAGGCTGAAGCAAGTGGAGGACCGCATCGCGCAGCTGCAGGCTATATCACCGGAATACGCGCAGTTTTGGGTATGTTTCCTACTCTAGAGCCAAACCTCACACTAAAACTACTTTACTATGAGTAAAAAAAAATCATGCAACTTAAGAAGTAGTAACACGATTACTTTGGAAACTTGGATTGCATTAATGCCACCGATCAGCTTAGACATTAAATTTTAAGTAACATTTTTTTAAACAAGTTCCTATAACATAATTTTTATTTATGCATTTGGATGTTCGAAGCTGTGGGATGAAATGACTCTCGTTATGTTTAATAAATATATAGTTGTATTATTTCTCTTTTATAGAAATTAACGAGTGAACCGACCGAGGTGAAGCCGGAGCCCGCGGACTGCGTCTTCTCCGCGGAGGACATCGCGCGGCGGATCGAGCAGCTGGAGGGCCAGGCCGCCACGTGACCCGCGGGACGCGACTACCTCGCCCCGTTTCTGTATCATTAGTCTTAAATAAAATAACCTTTTTACTTAAAACTTCTATCTTTAATCAATATTTACAACATACATTTTATTATTGATCTAAATCACGGTAGAATGTGAGCTGTGCCGAGCTGCTGAACGAACAGGCAACTGTGACATCGCAGATAAACAATCTTTACGTAACAAAAATTTAAAAAACTATAAAGTACAATATTTATCAATCATTAAATTAAAAAAAAAAATTAACGTTTTTTTAATGAATAAAGATTACATATGGTATACTGAAATGATAAGTTATTTTTAAATATAAATAACAAAAGTCAAAATTCGGTGAGGACGATGCAAGTGATGATAGATGGAAACAGCATCAGCGTGCAAATGTACAAAGGAATCTTTTTAATTGTCTTTGTACAAACAGATCGAAGAATAAATAGTAGCAAATCGATTTACAAGAAAACAACTTAATAAGTTTTTATACATTTCTAAAATACATTAATGGATTCCGATCGAGCCATTTTTATTGTTGACAATAAAGTGAAATGATATTTTTTTCATTAACACTATACTTTCATTTATTCTGCAACATTCGTTTAGCGTTCGATTATACAATATTCTTATCGATTAAATCCAAATGGAATCGATGTTATGCTGAACGCCGGCTCGGCGCAGGAAATGTTTTGGACAAACTAACGCAACGTGTAGCGTGCAAACACGGCGAACACGTGCCACGTTGATTGTTGGGCTGAAGGGTAGCGGATGGGGGGAGGGATCAGTTGTGGCGGGGCGGGCGGCGCAGCAACACGACGACGCCGAGCGCGGCGGCCAGCGCGACGATGAGGTAGGCGTCCCAGTTCGCCAGCAGGCTCGACTCCGCCGATACGAACAGCCACGCCAGCGGACTCTCCATCACAGTCTGCAGGGTTACGTAATGCATTACTTTGTTAAAAAGTTCGTGATAGAGGTGAAACATCTTAAATAACTTTATCTGACTAATAATATCTCGTCGGTAGAGATGGGATATACTAGGTAAATCGCCTACTTAGTATTTCGAGTGTGAGTATTTGTAAATACGCGTTCCAAATACTAGTTCCTAGAAGTATTTAGGAGTATCGATTTAATTAAGGGCGGACA
>DWLR01002390.1:0-15575 GCA_018246295.1 Papilio alexanor hazarajatica | reverse complement strand
TTGTAAAAGTGATTGAAACGATCCAGGACAGAATAATAAAGTAATCAGCATTAATAATGCATTACCGAAGCAATGCAAACATAGGGGAAAACTGTGATAATAAATCAAAACGGTGGTCGTATCGTGATGACTGGCATGAAACCCGTGCAACTTTATCAGAAACTCGCGCGCGTCGACGCCTTTACGATTTCACTGCAAGTGGGTTGTGAGGCTGACGGTCATTAATGTATAAAGTGAACGGACGAATAAAGGCTTGACTATATTTTAGTTAAATAATATTATTAAGTGAAGGCCAAAAAACAAAAACAGTCTAACACCTTATGAGAGACTCAACATAGCAACTACTAGTACAATAATTAGTAATATTGGAATTTCTTTACAAATCATAACTGGATTGCTACAGCTCGCGATCTTATGTCGTACGACATAAAATGCAAATTAGATACTAAATAGTTTCATTAAATGTCTATCCGTGTGTCGAGGCTAATATTCCGAACGAAACCATTATCTTGATGAAGCAAATGCCGTGCGAGTCCTACGTTCAAATAGAATTCCTAAGGCCGTTTACATTTACTCTACATTTTTGTATGTCCGTTTGGAACCGAATTACAATATTATATATTTTATTCCGCGGAAAACAAAGACTTTAATAAAATAAATTGGGTAAAAATGATAAAAATCGTTTACAATAACTGTCAAAACTTTGGATATTTTTTTAATATGTTGGTTAATAATAGTATAGACAGTAGCACTATAATAAAAATATCTAAAGAGTCAGAGATTTCCAAATAAACCTGAAGATAGTAGAAAGTAACTAAGTAGCTCACTGCATCAATCGCAGAAAAAACGCTGAACAAAATGTAATATACTGATTGGAATTACTAAAATATACAAAACTATCGATAAATCAGACACACTGTAGAGAAGGGGTCGCTTGACCTCGAATATAGATATCCTTAATCCCTTGACGATAGGGACGGAATTCGATTGTGTTAGAGCGCTTTGTTTTGATTGCTTGCGTCAAATAAACGATCCGTTGAACCGTTGTTATTGAGTCTTAAATTCGCAAGAGAAAGTTAGAAGTGATGTTGAAGTTGATTGGATCTAACCTTGCTATTGCTAAAGATAACATGTATTGTATACATTTTATCTTCATAAATAGCATTGATTCCAGGTATTGAGTTTACTTGTTAGAAACTAACGATAGTTCTATCTCTGTTTATCATATAACATATTTAACGGGTAAGCATAATATGCAGCAGTAGTTAATTTTATAAAAGTAAACTTTAACCCGATTTTTTGGTTAACGAATTATTTAGCAGTAGAAATAAATACTGACGGATTATCAATGTATTGAACCTGACTACACGTAGAAGTTTGTAAAAGGCAAGAAGGCACCCTTTAAGGCACCGTATTGGTAATATGTTTAAGTTACGCGCTAAAAGTTATCTTTTCGCCAGACAGTTCAATTCGCAACAATTACCCGTGGACCACAAAATGACTTCAAAATCGGGTCGGATTAAGATTCATAGCACTACAAAAACTGACACGGTACAAATTCATCCACTGCATTATTCGTGCAGTCGAGAGAAAAGTCAGAGATTGTGTTTTGTTTTATATTTTATTATTACCTTCAGTGTGCAAACAAAATTTAGTTAATAGTGTATTGTAGTTGCTACTGAAAAATGTAATTACGACAACAAAAGTCTAAGTTTCCATTACTTTTTTTTTTGAAACAATGAAACTTTTTTCTCGAATACGTTCGAAAAACGTTCTCATGATTACGTAAATCAAAATCGACTTTCTTAAGTGAGCGGACAGGTCAATGAGGTTTTAAATTCAGGAAGAAATATAAACACTACGTATATTATAAGTAATTATATTCTGTATATGCTGTGTTACTAAAAGGAACTGGGTCACATGTCTTACAAACACCTTAATAATAATCGAATTTGCATAACATCTCGTTTACAATGCATTATGCGAATGTACTCAATTCACTCCCGTTTAATCAAAGTGCACAATGTATTACGTAACATGGCAATTATTTCGATTGTAGAAACAATATTAATAAATAACAATAAGGTCGACAAATTGTCGCCGGCACGACGCAACCTGACGTGGAAACTTCCGCAAGGTCGATCAGCTGATTGTCGAACTTAAATCTGATTAAGTAAGCCCGGTCGCTAAAGTCTTCTTAAAACCGGGTAACTAAATATATGTATGTCGAAAAAAAAAAAGAATAACTCAAATTAAATAATTTGTTTATGTGAACGAGTAACTATGCAACACTATTGCCATAACAAGGAGAGTTATTAGCATTTTTTGAAGATAGAAACAAATTAACTATCTAAACTTCGGTAAATTTGATACAATTATATATTGATAATCAATATATAATTGTATCAATGTATAATTCACAATAGTATAATTCACTGTTGGTTAGTCATAAAAAAAAAACTTCTATATAACATCGTGGAGCTAGTATTCATTGTTTAAAACCGAAATCACGACCGTAAGAACGTTTTTCCATTAAGCAGCATAAAAATAAGCTATTCGATTGGAATAAAACAGCCGTTCGCGGTTTATTTTATTGCTGTCTAGACAGGATACTGAAATTGAAGTAAATTACTTAGATTTCAAGCGCAGCATTGATTTCAAAGTACAAAATATATTATATTCGAGGTATTTTATTCACATTGTAACTTAAAGTACATTCGATATGATAAATATAATATGTATATAAATATCACAGGTATGAATATACTGGCTATATTGTTTTTCTTCCATTCGAAATATTAAATATTCGTAACAACCCTTCCAATTTTATAGAGTATCGGACCGTGTTGCTGAATGTGGAATCTTAAAATATAAGAAAACGATTGGCGATTTACCTTGCTGGCTCGCGAACCCAATGTCGCATTCAAATAAAAATTTTACCAAGAAAAATTAGTAAAAATCACTTTAATATAGCAGCGCTGAAGTTTTACTGCAGTAAATATATAATTTAAATGCGCTGAAAAGGAGAACTTGTAATTGCTACCTGCCAAAGTTGAACCAGCGCCAATTAAGCAATGTCGATAGGGATGCCAAATTACCCTTACATTTCGACACCGTATTACACTAACGAGAGATTCAGGCCAGAAGCGATAGTATAACAGGGCCAGTATTTAATTGGAAACGTGGATGACCCCAGAAATTTTGTCGATCGTTGTAGTTTTGTCGTATAAACATTCCATGGAAGTTGATACACCACTGTAGAATATAAGGTCTGCTAAAACTTTGACAGTAAAAAGGCTAGTAGCTTCACATGCTAACACTAGCTTCTTTTACATAAAACTTACAGTAGCCACACGAAATCGTCGATTAAGTGTAATATCGTCTTAAATTTCCTTTCGTTAGTATTCCACAAAACCGCTATATCCGAACTAAACTTTACTATTCTCATTTCTATATATTATCAACAACTTATATAAATATGTTAATGAAGATAGGAAACTTTTCGCAACGCTACGCTAAGTTTAATAATTTTATGGCAACTTGTCATACAACTTTATAAAAGTAAATCATGTGAAGGTGCCATTGTCATTATTTAAATCATAAAGAAAATAAAGGAGACATAAGTAAAACCGCGCAGTGACAACCCTATTAATTGATAGAGTAAACATTTCGAAAATTGTATTTCAGAGACGTGACGCTGGCGCTAGTTCTAATTAAATTCTGTTTACCGCCGCACTAATTATATGTGCCTATCTTTATTTGTGCAGCTGTGCGTTTTTAATTTATAGATGCATTCACAACGTATCGATAATTGCCTCGATATTAAAGTGAAAATGTTTAAATCAGTTTAGATTGGCTCTGTTTTAAATTACTTGGTAACAATTGTTTACCGACGGCTTTGAGTGATAACTGCAGTAACAACCAAATTTACTTTCTAGAACTTTAAATCTGTTCTATATCACAGTAAAGGTGATGATTGCATGATGATCGAAAGATGTTCGCCGGTTAAGTTTATTCTTACGTTAGAGATTATTCTAGAGCCAGGGCATCCTATAACGATAGTCATAAATGGTTTTTAATAAATATACCGTATAATATATCATTAGCGTTATAAATATATTTAATGACGACCACTAAACGAAACATCGTAAAATGTAGCCAAATAAATATTACTTTAAGATAAGTACTAACACAAAACTAATGTCTGGCTAGATCGATTAAGATTATTTGGTACTCTTTAGTTTTGTAGAAGGAGGAAGCAAGGGTTAATTTTTTTTTATTAAGGTACACATAACAGTTTATAATTATTACGTACTTATGGATGGACAGTGCTTAAGAGCTAGATTATAGACCAAAGTGTGTGTACAGAACATGACAAAACAAATTAGGAATATGCGATCTGATAAAATGTAATATTTAGTCATTTTTACTTGACAATACATAATCAACGCATATCCGTCCGCCAGCTGATGTATGCAGCAAACGAGGGGTAAGTAAGGAATGAAATAGGAGATGGGAAAAGGATTGTATTTTCGCTTGTTCTGTATAGTACAATACAAAACGCAAGTATTTTGCAAGTCTCGAAAACTTACTCGAGACTCGCGCACAAAGGGACTTTTCAAAAGGCGTTTCACTTTAAGTGCAAGAGCATGCGTTATCTTCGTAAGCCCGCAGCAGGGAAATGCAATGAGCTGCACTTTAAGCGTGCCTATTGTTAATGCCAGACCCGTATAGGAAAGCATTTGTAAAAGTCAAATGCCCTAAAGAATCGGTACATGTAAATAGAAATATTTTTCATTGCCTTTCCCTGGACAAATAATTTCTAACAATTAATACTGAAGAGTGGGAGTCCTGTTTTGTTATATATGTAATGATATATGTATCTTTGTATGTTTGATTTGTCTAATTATTATTTGTATATAAGTATACAGGTATTAGATTTTTTCTATTAATTGTCTTCTTTATTTAGTGCACCACTGCCTTTCCTACCATTAAAACGTGGTCGACTGATAGAGGATGCCTATAAGTATTAAGTCCGCCATTTGTAAATGTGTGCAATTAAGTTTTTTTAAATAAATAAATATTTTACAACCATCGTGTTTATCCAACCAATGTTTATTAGCTTTAAGAGATTTTAAAGAGGAGATTAAGCTATCAGTAAGATTTTGGCAAACCTAAGAATCAATGTTTTGACAATTATGTTATACATATGTACATCTCTGTTCTGCGATCCAACGACAATAGACCATACTGATAAATGCCTTACCAAAGCACAATTAACTGTAATTGATCATTTACTTGTACATACTCGATGTGATGGGCTAGCTCAGATTGTGAATGTTTTTAGGTACTTTGATTTACACATTAACCTAATTGTTCCATCATATTTATGGCAAGTACTACAAACTAAAAAAGCTTAATTTTTTGAAGAAACTCTCATAACATTTAAAAATCCATAAAACGGTATTTTATATTTTAACACATATTACATGTATTAGATACACTGACACAAGTATAAGTAGTCGCTAGAGTTTTCACAGAGTATTAATCAAACGAAAGGTAATGTAATACTAAAGGTCCGCGGACGGCCTTCGCGACTAATCAGGGCCGTTGCGTGCGTAAGTTATTGGCGAGCAGCGACTCCACACTGACCGGGGGCGGACAGAAATGTTATGAAACAAGCCATGCAAATTGCATTAGCTGTGCTCAACGCACACTCAATAACATTGGGGCTTCTATCACGATGTCCAGTATGTAAATCAGGGCTTCATCTTAGGTACATACATACAGCCATTCCTTTCAGGTTCTACTACGGTTATAAGTACAACTCACCGACGTACAACTGTAATACTATGTACTCGACATACAAAATAAACTCAGTCTAAAAGAGAGTCAGTAAAAGAGTCCACTGCGACTCTCTTTTACTGACTCTCTTTTAGGCCGAGTGAGAGTGAGAGTAACTAAACAGTGAACTCTTCTATGTTACAAATATTTAATTATAGTTAATCTAAAAGCTTATAATTAAATATTTGTTACATAAAAGAGTTGACTGTTTAAATATAAATTTTCCTTAATCGCATAAGAATGCACCTTGTCGCGGCGCAATGTAATTAGGCAAGCCAGCACAGGCTCGCTCGGAGATGTCGCCGCCTTACACAGTTAATTTACAATCGAATAACAACTTAATTCTTACAAGGGTAAAACTTAAAATTAAAATAACTCAAAGTTGTATGTTTCAAAAAGAGTCAAACGTACTGTAACTAATGTTATGAAATAATTTATTTTTAATTAAAAATAAGTTATTTAATAATAATTACGGTACGGTTAAATACAATCACATAAATAGCCTTAAGAAAGATCTTTGCAAAATATAAATCATAAGAACATAATTTTATCAATTTCAAAATACAATATATTTTGGTCCAAAAGGAGGTTTCGCCGAGTTAAAAAATTAATTAAACATTATAAAAACATTTAATTAATATAAATAAATAACACAAAATCTTTAACAAAGATTTAGAAACGATATAAAACGATATAAAATAAAATGGTAGAGACTATTACGTGAACACTCTAGAATTTTAGCACACCTTAAACGGATGTCTGCTATAAATGAGTCGGGAGGTCGAAATGACAACCGACAACTGAATGAAGTCGGACGTCAATAGAACGGTACCGACTGATATCGCAGCAGTCCAAAGTTAAGTTTATAAATGAGGTTGAAGGCATTTTATATAGAATGAATAACTATTTATTGGACTGATATTGGTGATGCATGGCAATTTTAATTTAAATTCAGAATTTGGTCTATGACTAAATCGTATGGATAGATGAAGGTCTCGCGACATGAAATAATGTTTGAATCCCAAAACAAATAAATGTTATAAATTGTATTGAGACGTGTTCTAACATCTTTATTAAATGAATAAATAAATTCGAACTCTGAAATTGTTGTATGACAAAATAAAATATAAGATCATGTTAGTGGAAGGGCACTCAATATAAAAATATTATTAAATGACAAACTTTATTATACCAGCCGGGTGTAGTTGATGATTTCTCAACTTAAATTATACTTTGGTTTGGAAAAAGTGTGTTTTAGCACTTCGGTGTGATTATATACTCAGAACCATGTCTTAGGGCTTCAGTTCTAAGATAATGGGAATTTGGCGTCTTAGAGGCTTGCCTATATGATACTTCGAATTACAACTTTCCGAAATTGATTCGGATAGGATTGATGGAGTTTGAGGTGACAAAACTTGGTGCCTAAGGATGGATGCTTATTGGTCTTGCAAGTGTGTGTCCACGTGCTTGCTGCAATAATGCGTCGTGTACGGTATATGAGCTTGCTTGCAGGTTCTGCGCCGTGCATTGATGCTTAGAGCTCTTTTGCTAGTTCGCACATTTTTGTTACGGAGTCCAATGGTCGACTATTGTCCCTACTTCGGGGGGAGTGCAATAGTGGGTCGGCACTCACCGCACACGGCGGGGTGTGTTGTTGGAGCCGTGTGCCTCCACACATTTTTTTTAAACAAATGAGGGGAGCGATATACGCTTGTATCGGGTATTCTGTAAATAATAATTGTAAACCCTTTACAAGTGTTATCTCTTTGAGCCGTTTGCCAGAGCGAAGGGATTTTAAAACTTCAGTATATTAATTATAACTCTCTAAGGCTTCGACATTGTTAGTGAATATTCATTTCTCCAATTATCACCTAAAAGAACCGAATCACTATAAAAACACAACGTACACCAAAGTTCTAAACTAGACAATCACAAATGATATTTATCACTGGCCAAATATAATAATAAACCTTGAGAAAGATCAAAATGATTTTCATCTTGGTTACATATATTCCGAAGCCGATTTCATATCAGCTTCGTATTATTTCGTGAAGGACGGAGGGGTGATGGTTACAGTATGAAAAGAGAAACAAAATCCAAGTCAAAGTCCAAGCTAAAATGTTTAATTAATATAACTTTTACCACGGGATATGTTTTAGACTGAAAATGTTCGTAGAAATATCGATATAGATTAATTAATAAAAAGAAAATCACTGTTATTATACCAAATCAGTGTTTTAGACTGACACACCATTAATTAACATTTGAAAGTAAACTATTAAAGTTAGGCTGTTAGTAACAGATGTTTAGATAATGTTCATGTTCACCTCGTCTTATGACTGAGAGATCTTGCGGTAGCTTTGAATACATTTGACTGTAGAACGACTTACTGTTATTGGTCGTCACTTCTGTAGCGAAAATCAAAAACGGTAGATGAAACATATTTTCATGCTAAACCTTTATGCGATAAAATCTCAAACATTAACATCGAATTACAATTCAATGTAGCGACTACGTTATCTATAGATACGAGAAAAACAAATTACTTTCCAATTATGAATATATTAATGCTGATTAAAAATAAAACATTTCAATTAAAAAGTGATTGGAGGGTAACCGGTAAGTCGCGGTGTTCATATTTATGTAATTATTTTATATAAAAACTAAATGAACTCATATCGATTGACATACTTTTACTGACTTAGACTCGACTCGAGAACGTATTGATCAGAAATATACTAAAAAGTATGACCTTAATCGACATTCATGTATAAATAGATACACTCAAGTGTAATGGGGCAATGTTTTTTCAGAAACAAAATTTTTCATACATAACCAAAACATAAACATTTTTTAGCGGGAGCAAGTTTTGGTAACATCAATGTACTTTCCGCATAAAAACTCAGGTAGGCAGGCACTTTACATACTAAAATGATGAAATATAGCTTGTTTGTACCATGTACGTACTACTTACTCATACAGTAATTGTCAGCATTTATTCTGTATCGGAACCGATTAAACTGCCTTGAACGAACAACAAACACATACAATCAGCACTGAACCGGAGCATACGGATTTAGCTTACATAACGTTATGGCAGGCAGAAATCGAGCAAAAAGCGCACGAAACGGACGGACGACGTACCCCGAGACACACGGAAACAGATATATGCAAATAATATAGAAGCAAATACTGCTCGTAGGCAAAAACAAATAGCGAATGCTATTGCGATCAAATATCTATGTAATGTTTAAATGATGTACACAAGATGCATAGATGTGAAGGTTATAACTACGATAATGCACCCTATATTACTTTTTCAAGTGATATAAATGACACATTAGTTTTATTTTGATACCTTGTAAAATTATAGCATTATTTAAATAGGTACCCTTGGCGTTAGAAATAAATCATTAATGGATTAGTTTTAATCATGCATATAAAGGCGGCTTGTCTTTACGTGCATAGTTAAAACTAATCCATAAAGCTTGCTATCATTTATAATTGGATTTTTCTATTATAAGGAACCAATTTAAAAATAATAAATGTTAAAGTGAGATATTGATGGAAATTGAATATGAAATCACATTGAACGAAATATTTTATGCAGCGCTGTGATTGTGAATATTTTCGAGGCGTCTCTCCATCACGCCATCTATTGAAATGGGGCACAAACAGAATATATTAGTCGGGAGATGGAGGAGAACTATCTACTACTATTTGATTGATGATATCTAAGAGGAATTTGTTGAGGCAATCTATGACATAACTATGTCTTGGAAACAAACGATTTTAAATCGAAGTCTGTGTCCTATCTGCTTTGATTTTTACTACAGGTTTGTGTTATTAATTTTTTTTTTGGTATGAATAAAACGTACGCCTAACAGATGCTTTTAGAACAGGCTTCCCATATGTTAGAATTCATGAATATATAAACTTTTGAACCATTATTTCGAACCTGTCCTCCCACGTCTGTTAAGTGAGTGTAAACATGAAACGTATTACATTCCAATAAATATTTCCATTCCTTGCACACTTACAATGACAATAGAACACTTAACGAAGTAATTTTACTAATACATGATATTGTACTTAACAATTAAATTAAAAATAACCATTTACAGGAACAATTACTATAACCAGTAAAACGCTTAATTTTTAATTGAATTGCATGATGTTTATCGATTAGATTGTGATATTAGCAAGAACTTATAATAATTTCTTGTTATTATTAATACGATGGTAAAATTATCAAGACAAGACGACTTCATAACATAGAATAATGTTAATCATATTCTGATTTATAGCAAACAGATTTCTTTACTTTTTCCATTTAGTGGAAAATTTGTTAAAGCATGAAAAATACTGAAAGATCATCATCATCATCTCAGCCTATCTCGTCCACTGCTGGACGTAGACCTCCCCCATTGATGATAATATATGAAAGATCTTAATGAACATTTTTTTATAATCTGCCCTTGCGGTCCCAATTGGTATGTTTAAAGATATCTTTTTTTAACATAAATCTCTTTTTATCTAATAGCAAATATAAATTATGTAATCTACAAAAACCGGGACATAGTTTGTGGCATTCTGCCACTTTTATTTTAAACTCCGTCGCTCGTCCTGGAGTTATTATGAGTCTGGCCAGAAGGGATCGCGACAACTGGAACGCATTAAAAAATAAAGAAAAGATTGAAATAAGGAAATTCATTTTCTCCGGCGATTTCATAGTTAACTCTATCAACTATACTTATTTTATTTATTTCTTACAGTTTGAGTATCTTCTCTAGAGTTAGTATATTTTACGCGAATTTAGACCACTTAAAAAACATAAATAAAATATTGAATTGAAATTATATTTCTCCTCGGTCGGGGAATGAGTGCAAGCTTAACTAATTGTTGAAGTGCAAGGAAATAAGAGGTACAGTCATCTAAAATGGCCGAAAAAAGTTGGCCGGTCGTAGACTAAAAAAATATAATAAATAAATACAAGAGAAAAGATACAACTAAGATCATCTATTCTATGAGATCTTGACACCTTCGTTGTTATCCGCATTTAGAACGAAATATTTATAATTTAACATGTTGGCGTAAACTTCAGATTACATCTACCTTGTGGATTGATCAACTGCTCTGTTTCCACGAATGGCGCCGACAAGTGAATGCAGATTCTCAGCTGAGATAAGGCGAGCCGCGAGCGTTGAGAAATAAGTTTGGGAAACGCCATTGTGTGCTTACTATTGCATCTATTAGTGGTTATAAATTAGTAGTGGCCACATGACCACGTGGTTAGAAAACTAAATTATCACTGCTGGTCTTAAGTTCGATAATGGTTTCTCAAGGTATTCCTTTAATAACCTATTTGTCTACATCCTTTTTAAATTTTAGGAATATCTGCAGTAGTGTCATTTTACAAAAATAAATCACAAACTGGACAAGGAAAACATTTTTTTAAATGTAAAAACTCAAATTTTTCATCCACACACGATGGTGTTTTACGCATCATTTTACTCAGTCGTGGGATATAAAAATTATTAAAGACGTTCGTAAAACGATACTTCAAAGCCCGCAATCGTATAACCGTAGATAACAGTACACTGATGCCGATTGTCCGTTCATTCGTGACATTCGAAGTATAACCTAAGGGTGTAGACAGACGCGCAAGAAAGTTGCAACTGGAGCGCATCGTCACGCAAGACAGGCGTGCACGCGATTCTACCGTGTCGACAGATACACACGTGCGGGTAAACAGTAAAGTGGATGATATCAAGTCTGAAATGCCGTTAAGCTTGTAATATTCAATTATGTATCTACAATAATGAATAAAATCTTTTCTATGGGAGTTGGAGGCAGAACAACAAGCTTCTCGTCTTAAGTTAAATAAAAACAAGTATAGTTTTTTTTTCATTATGCGAACTTGCACTGAATTGTATTTTAATAATATCAACTAATATTTAAATAATATCATCTGAGGGGTCAGATCAGTACTAAATAAAAACAAGTATGTTAGTTCATTAAAATCTTAAGAATTGTTCAATGCGCATCCAGCTGACCCAGAAACGTTCTGCAGCTGGAAGTTGCTTTGACGGAAGACAATGAGCCGGGATTTAATATTCCCTGTGCCACTGCGAGAGTAATCTTACCAACGTATAATGTAGCACTGTTGCATTATATTTCTTAAGGCTGCGTCGTGTGTGCATAACCCAGAAATACATTAACACCAAAGCGAACTAATTATATCTCTCTCTTTGAAGTAGCTAATTTGTTTTAATACAAATTGTAAACAGACACTGCCATAATACAGTAGTAACTGTTAGACACTAAATCTGTTTGGTTTTACAACATGTCATATGTTTTTGCATATTTCCTTAATGAGGTAATTATGTACATATTAGTAGATACTAATATGTACATAATTGATGACACTAATTACATAAGTAATAGTTCATGTGTATACATAAGTTCTGTGTTCATAGTAAAGGACAATAATTGCTAGCTTTAACACTAAGCGTTTAAAAGACATATTTATGTTTGTCAGCGAATCCTGCCTTAATTTGTTTTTTTTTTAAAGAGGAAAACAATTGACGTGGCATACTCCAACGATGTCACTACGCTCGATTTCCAAAAAATCGTCTGAAAATCAAGATAAGCGTAGAGAAAGACAGTTCCTAGTGTTTTGTGTAGCGATACCGAACTGATAAACTTGCAATTGTAGTTAGCTTTGATAGAAACACAAACGTTAGAGAATTAAATAAAAAAACAAGATCAGTGTTAAACACCACAAACTATTTTGGGTGCACTTAGAACGTGTATTGTCCGTCTTAACACAAATGAACTGCATTAGGACATAATATATTAGCTACTTCCACAACACATTAAGCTATCGCTGTAGAAAGAAAAGATAAATATCGCATAAACTTTACAGTCATCAAACCATAGTTGGAAATCTTTGTATCACGATTTAGCAACTCGCATATTAATTGTTATGAGACAATAAACGATTAACATTTGTCATTGCGAATGACTTATGTACGTACACACGAGGTGAATCAATAACTATTAGCAATGTTGCTTGGAAACAACATGTATTGCAATAACATTTCTAATTAACTTCTATATTCTCGACAAACGACAAATAAGGGCAATATGTCCCTTAAAAGATTTATTTCTCTCCATAAGTATTTAAATTACGTAAAAATTAGATTTTATACGTAACAATTATACTTAAGCTAGAAAGATTTATATTATGACATTTTTGAAAAAATCCAAATGCTTACAATAGAATCCGATTTCATTGATCATACATTCTGTCTACACCTACCTACGATAGCTTTTTATGAGTTTCTTCTTCGCTTCAATGACCCATCTGTTAATACAGATACAGCTGCAATACCGCAGCGTTAACTTATTGCGGATGTCAAAATAATTTCAGACTTAACGACCTTTTCACACGCAGCACTCTACTATTGTTTTCCACACTTGACATAGACTAGATTTGAACTTAGCACACCAGAGATCACGTAACTACTTCGTGTGAAAGTGCTGTTATCGTTATTGTGTAAAGAAAACGACTAGCAGCGACTTGCTGTAAAACCTTTGTTATCGATATCTCTAAAATATTATCTGTCGATAAACAAATCCTTACTCTGATCCTATGGTTGAATACCTGCTTTTTTAGCTTTTTTTTTTTACTTATTTTTAGCTCAAGGATTATTGGTTGATTAGGAAAAGTTCTACAATAGTAGCTATATCTATATATATGAGAATATTTACTGCTTAGAAATTGCACGATTGAATGATGATTCATTTTGTTGTATTTTAAACTAAGAAGAAGCTTATAGAGAGTACTTGCCTATACGTGTCATCTTAATGAAAGAGGACGATAGCAAATAAGGTGTTAAAAGTTGTTACTCTTACATCGATACAAAAATATATTACATACCTACGTCAAATTATGGCATAAGGCCTTCAAAATTGTTTATTGTTGCATAAGAATATTTGGGTCAGATGTGTATTTTTATAAGAACGAAGAGGGAAGTGCGAGAGTGCCTAATGTGTGTCAACAGTAGAGCAATCGAGGCGACAGGAAGTGTGTCGGATGTAAATCGTGCGAGTTATTGAAATCAATGTCTTGATTATTTTTATCGCATACGATGTAGATCAAGAACTCGTTTACGATAGACATAACGTTTTAATAACACGCACAACGAGATTATATAAGAGATTTCAGAATAGTTTCAATAGCTTTTTGTGCGAGTATTTTATTCAAATAATAAACTAAAGGCAATATAACTGTTTCGAGATTTTTTAAATTTTTAAGTCAAATGTGTATAATAAAAAAATCTCACAACAATTATATTGCTTTCATTTCATTATTTGAATAAAATATTCGTAAAAAAACCTATTGGAACTATTCTGAAATCTTTTATAAAATCTCGTATGGATATCATCACTCAACAGATAAAATTTCATATAAGCGAAATGACAGACAAAAAAGAAAGGGTTTTTGGTTTGCGCCAATCGTATCAGTAGCTTAACTACGGACGTATCACCGCTTGCTTTAGCGAATAAAATGTAAATTAATTTGCATAATTTAATCTAAACTTTACCTAAACTGAAAATAACAAAATTGAGAGCGTTAAACAAAGCGAGCAAAATCATATTTAAATGCCTAATTAATTGCCAACAGTCATTTACTAGAGTCATAATAACCACAAAATGAATACGACAGCGACAAAATTTTATTACACGAAATTTTGTTGAATAAACGTAACGGTTCCAACGAAACGACATCATGAAACAAATTAATCAATTATCAAGATCCGTTAAACATATTCGAGAGAAATGGACCTGAAAGCGATACGTCGATAAGCAGCCATTTAATATTCAAGAATATTAATTCAAAAAGCAAAGCCGACCGACGGAGCACTTTCTCCGATACGTCCGCCCTCTTCGGTCGCTAGAACAGAAATAGTCGCCTATTAACCCATATCGGATGGCGGCCATATTTTGCCATGTCTGCACCTGCGCCTGTTGCCTGCATCTGCAATGTTGACAGGTTGATGGAATTTCCATGTTAGCACACCAAGAGTTGCAATTAATTATAAATCAATAACAAATGCTTGGCTATTACAGATACATGTAAAATTATTGTCATTTTTAAAGAATTAAAGAATTAAATTAAAAGAATTTCTAGCTTTATTATTTCTGGCAATGTACAATATCGTCGTAATAAACTCCCACCAAATAATAACGACATTCATAAATTTTATGGCAACTGCAATATAGCATTAAAGATTTAAGCCACTGTCATATAACATAAGTGTAATACGCAGTTACGCACACAAGATGATTTAATATTTTCGATAGTCTTCCTATAATAAGAATCGCCAATTCAGAGATCAATATCATGCTGCCATTATTTACTAGATTCAATGACCTTGACTCAGGTTTAGTAAATCTTATACGATTCACGCGTCGTTGTCCTATATGTGACCGCAACATAAGCAATACCACCTTCACTGTTGTTAAATAGATTTAGCTAATTCAGTGAAATCAAAAGAGTCAATTTCGCAGGATGATCAAAATACCAACATTGCCCGTAGCATTGTTAAAATCTAACGTGTATCAAGAAAGTGAGAATGTAATGCATACGCGTGACATATTCTCACGTTTTATCTGCTGCACTATCTTCATTCTGAAGTAATCAAAAACGTGTGAAAAAAATT
>DWLR01002389.1:0-15576 GCA_018246295.1 Papilio alexanor hazarajatica | reverse complement strand
TTGATAATCTATTTGATACTAAAAGTGTGCAGTTATGGTGAATTGCAGTATAAAAGGCTGTAAAAGCCGTAGTGCGCGAAATCACAAATTTCATCGGTAAGTTAAGTTTTTGATGAGACGCTTTAAGTAAATGAAAAGATGATTAAACTATTACATATTTTCTATAAGTATAATGCAGATTTTTATTAAATTTAAAGTCTAAATATGTTGTAAAATCCAAACCAAACAATTGGTGTTAATCGATCAAAGTGCGAATGACATTTATCAGATATTAGCGCATCCATATTCCATGACGTATAAATGGTCTAAAATGGTAAATGGTTACACATAATTAATAAAAAAAATGTAATACATATTTTTCTTTTTTTTTTTATTCAAGAGTTCAAAAAATATGTTGCGACTTTGCACATTAAAATTTTTATCAAGATTCTTTTTGGTCATACGAAGATTTTGTACCTAGAAGTAGTAATAATAGTAGTAATAATTTAATTTAAGACAAAATAATTTAAGCCCATATAGCTATCCATCTACCATCGCGTGCCATAGGTTACCGTAGCGCCCTCTATGCATCGCTAAGAGTACTACTGGAAATACTAATAAAAAAATATTTTTAGCTTTCCTCGTGAACCAATTTATAGAACAAAATGGATTGAGTGTACGGGTCGAGTTAACTTGCAACCGACTAAGCACTCCCGCATATGCTCAAGACATTTCGAATTGCTACCAACCAAGCAAAAATGATATCTACATGTACTTAAAGCTACGTTCGGTGTCAACTCTTTTCATCCAAGTAAGATAAATATATATTATACCTAGGTACATTCCGTGATTATTGATTATTCCGTTTCATGGATTGAATCACCCCATATTTTTTGTATCGAATTAAAATCACATATATGTATGATAAGAATAGTATGTTCTTTCAATTATACATTTGTCTTTTTTAACAGACTTCAAAAAAGGAGGAAGATCTCAATACGGATGTTACTGTTAATTTTTATGTATTATTTTTATTATGATCGGGCAAAAGTTCGTCATTTATGAACCGATTTTAAATATTTTTTAAACTAAATGACTTTTAGATTGGTCTAATAAGACTTTCATAAAATAGTTAATTATTGAATGGAAAAAATATGTCACTAAAGTACAAAGGTCTTGAAGTCGGTTTTTTGTAATTATCTGTGAAATTATTTTCACCCTCTTTGATTTCCTTTCATTAGCTGATTGCTTTCATCAGCTGTTGCCGGCGACTTCGTCCGCGTGGAATTCAATATTGATGTATCTATATGTAAACATATACATATATCTGGGTGAAAAACGTTCCGCGAAAACCGTACATTTTTCCAAGATAAAAGCCTAAGTGATGTTCAAGACTATCTGTCTATCTCTTGTGCCAAATTTTGTCCAGATCTGTTCAGATGGTGTGCAGTTACGTGGTGACAAAAGTCCATCCAAACATTAGTATTTATAATATAATGATATTTTTTACCCTCTGTAATTTTTTTTTTGTAATAAATACTATTCTATATCCATCCCAGTACCTTAATGAATTATGTATACAAAGTTTTATGATGATCGGTTAAGTAGGTTTTACGAACACAGGGGGTGTTATACCCCTTCAACCCTTTTTTTCGCAATAAAATGATGCTACAATTTATTTCATTTCCTACTTAACTAACTAATACGTTTAGAACTTTTTATTTTTTTAGTAATAACTTACCTAAATAAATAAAATAAATAACCATTTTGTTGCCAGAAAAAAACAAACACATTCTAACAAAGTGCATAACAAAAAAGAGACAGTTGTCTTGAATTACGCCCATTTTTGCCATCGACTAATAGATTTAAGGAGCCTGTAAAGAAATTTAAGTGAAATTTAAGTTTCAGTTTAATCACTGCCAAAATGTCACCTAAAATCTTAGGACGCGCTTAAAAGATATGGACTCGATATTAGACCTTCTAGAGCTAAGTAACGGTTCAGATGTAGCATTTCTAGCATAGTTTATTAAATAACTGATCAAATTTTACTTAAATCGCCACATACTTTTAGTGAGACGGATTTTTTTTACGCAATATGTGACAGTAAAAAAAGAACACATTTTGAAAATCTTGATAACAGGTGTGAATGATAATTTTTAAATTTACCAAATCCTATTTTTTATTATTTTATAACATCAAGCGACCTAACAATGCAACATTGTAAAAATTGTAAAAGTTAATTTTTTCACCCGCTTTGTGATAAACACGCAATCCCGTACAACCGAGGCGTCCAGCCTAAGTAGAACCATGATCAGCCCATTTGACAATATGGATCGAAGGTCAAGTTACATCGGCAATTTCAAAATGTCTATTTTTAACTTTGTATTATCTTTGAACCATCATCATTTCATAAAATATCATATATATATAGTAAACTAAAGTTTAATACCAATCAACTAGTCATTTTCTAGCATTTTTTCTGAAGAAATGTTTATCGTAACACGTTATATTGATGTAACTTTTTATTTATATCAATTTAAAGTGTCAAGAATAACCGAGCTGCCTACCTTTTTTTTTCCCCCCTGGCATAGTGGGGCCAGAGATCTTGTCGTACCATTTATTATTTAAACAATACATTCGTTTTACTTATAACTAATACAATTAAAATGATAAATACTAAATTAAAATACAATAATGTCAATGATTAAAATACGATAAAAATTAAAATAAAATAAATTGCTAAAATGAGAAATAATTCACAATACAATATTTAAAATTTCGTTTTTGGTTTTGTAGTTTCATTTTTCAAAATTAACTTTTTTGCCACTATTTTGCAATAATTTATAAATATGTCTCTATTTTCTTTATTGTTCATTATTTTACAAATATTTTCCATTTCGATTTTTTCTTTTATTTCGCATTCCAGATCATATCTCATTCTACTAAATATCGGGCATTCTACTACGGCGTGCAACACTGTTTCGTCCCGTGCTGGGTCGCAGGCGCATGAGGGGTTCTCCTTACATTTAAACCTGTGAAGATATTGTGAGAACCCCCCATGCTCCGTTAATACTTGAACCAGCACGGGATCCAACTCTATCCTGCGGAGTACCGGGTAGGCACCTATAGCGTCAGGGAAGAAGACCCTCGGAGCTGCCTACCTTTGACGGTAGCCATGAAAACTGGCTACCTTTCAAGAGGGCTTACCGTGACAGCGTGACACGCCAAACGCACGCTGTTCAGGGACAAGCCAAAGAGGCCGTAAGGAGCCTACTATTCTTCGCATAGAACCCGGATGAGGTGGTCAGCGCGCTAGAAAGGCGATTCGGCAGGCCGGAGCAACTCGTCCTCGCTGAATTAGAAAAGATAAAGGAACTCCCGAGGGTCGGAGACTCGCCGAGTGAGATTTGCGTATTCGCAAATAAGATAAACAACGCAAAAAAGCGACCGCGCTTTTTTGTCATACTCCACCGCTCGTCCACGGTTGCTTATCCGTGCTAAGCTAAGCTTGTGCTTCAGATGCCTCCGGCGAGGTCACATTAGAAACAATTGTAGAGGGCCGCCGTGTAAAAAATGCAAAAGGTCGCATCACACACTTCTTCACGCAGAGAAAGGGGAAATTCAAAGGGAAGATGCAGCATGCAACGCAACGACCGACGAAGAAAAACCAGTGCCTCTGAACTCAGTATACGCCACTTCCAACGGAAAACAATTGTATGTGTATTTAAAAATTATACTAATTTACAGCGCGCGCGTCCTAGCGCTGTTAGATGAAGGCTCGACAGTGTCCCTCATCGACCGGGATATTACGAAAAGAATCGGAGCCAATGGAAGCGGCGAGCCTCTCGTACTTGAAACCGTTGGCGGGAAAACCGTCTGGATGAAAAATTCGGAAAAACTCGACCTGAAAATCAGAGGTGCGCATCGCCGCGCTAAGCGAGAACTCAAAGGCGTGCGTACCGTGGAGGGACTAAAACTGGCTTCGCAGTGTGTTAAAGAAAGCGAGCTAAGAAAATACGAGTACCTAAAACCATTATTGTCGGAGCTCACTTACGAAAACGAAAGACCGTCCATACTGAGTGACGCGAGCGACTCTCCGGTACACTTCATTAACCATTGCCGTATTGCTCAAGAAGAAATCGTCGAGAAAACAATTAAAAAGCACTTCGATAACGAGTCCATCGGAGCACAACCGCGTCGACCGAGCCTCGACGCCGATAGTAGGGCGATTGCCGTCTTAAACAATACGACTCGGCGTTTGAACGACGGGCGATTCGAGTCCGGACTTATACGGAAATCGGACGAAGAAAAGCTGCCTTATAATCGCGAGCAGGCACGCAATACGTTAACGGGAATTGAAAGAAAGCTCGACAAGAACGCCGTGCTTAAGGAAGAATACTGCAGATAGTTAGAGCATGTTTTGGTCAACGGATACACCGAGGAAGCGCCGACATTATCGACACCCGGAAGAACGTTTTACCTCCCGCATTTCGCGGTAACGAAAAAGTTCGAAAAAGAAAAAGGTTCGCATCGTGTTCGACGCCGCAACGCGTTTTGGCAAGAAAAGATTCAACGACTTCGACGAACAAGAGACAACGACGATTCTTAGCCGGTCCTGACTTACTCCAGTCACTGTTCGGAGGACCGATAGTGATAGTAGCCGACATAAGAAAAATGTTTCTTCAGATACGCATTCGCGAAGAAGATCGCGACTGTCTCCGTTATTTGTGGAAAAACGGCGACGCAGTTAAAGAGTACCGCATGGCGTCGGTCATCTTTGGAGCCGCATCGTTGCCCGCTAGCGCTATCTTCGTAAAGGACAAAAATTCGAGAGATCATGAAGAGAAGCACCAGGAAGCGGCAAGGGCGATCGTCCGAAACCGTTATACCGATGATTATTTACAAGGGTTCGATACGATCGAAGAAGCATCGCGAGGCGCCGCGGTGGTCAACTACATACATAAAGCAGCGGACTTCGAGTTAGGGCATCGGGCTAGCAATATTATTGCTATCCTAGCTCGACTCTCCGCGTCGAAGGAAACGCTCAAGGAGGTACCTATCGAGAAAAAGGAAATGACACTCAGCTTGAGGTGGCGCGTTAATGAAGACACGTTGACATTTAATATTGGGTTAAGAAACACCCCAGCCGACGTTATTCGAGGAGACCGAGTACCAACAATGCGAAAAGGCATAAGTGCCGTAATGTCGACTTTCGAGCCAGGCTGGATGCTACCTGGTCGTCGAAGTCATCCGAAGATCGGCGACATCGTAATTATCGCCGACACTTCGCTTATCAATGCAACGTGACCCCGCGGGGAAGTAGTCGCAACCTACGTCGGCCCAGATGGCCGGACCAGAATCATCGACGTAAGGACTTCGACGGAAGTGCTGCGCCGACCAAATTCGCGCCTCGTGGTCGTCGTACCTGCAGCGTCGCAACCAGTAACAGAAGTCCACATGGGAACGTGCACTGCGGGGGAGATTGTTAGCGACGCATAATGTATTTTGTTTGTTTAATTTTATCAAGTAGGGGTTGTTTATATTCTCAACGACCACAGTGAAACGGAATTCCCCGTAAGAGAGGAAACTGTGAACTCATTGTTAGTTTATTACACCACTTCGGGTTTAACAATGTCCTCATAGTTTAGAGCCACTGTAAGTTAGTAATTGTATAAACTGATGACAGGGGTTATGGCACTCATTGTGAGTAACGGCGCCTCGACAGTCGAACCATTGTTTCGTTGACCAGAACACCGAGTTGATTGTTAGGACAAGTACGCACGACGAAGGTAGCAAGGTGGGGGATTTCGTATAAATGCACCGCTAAAACGGCGTTGCAGTAACAGTACCAGTTCCAGTCAGTTACAGTTACAGTTAGAGTCGAGTTCGCGCCCCAAGCAAGCATTTGACAAAACTTCCAAGTTTAGAGTCAGTGCGGTTTAGAATTTGTAATTAGAAGTAATTCGTTTTAATAAAGTGATTAAAGTATATGTAACTTCAACCGGTATCATTATTCCGTTCCCGCCAGCTACAGCATCGAAGCCAAAACAACCTTACAGTCCACTCGCTACCAAAGTGGTAGACGTTCGAGTTGAGCACGTCCACCGCCAAGAGATTTAATAGAAACAAACTTAGAGAAGAAAAACTCAATACTACGCATCTAGGAATTAGAGGGCCTAAAATGCCTGTATATCTGTCGGAAAACCTCTCATCTAAAACTAGAAAACTTCCTATTCTGGCTAAAGAATTTGCTTTGAAAAATAAATATAAATACTGCTGGATATCTCATGGCCAAGTCTACTTGCGTAAAAGCGACGGTGATGTATGTGTGAGGATCGAATCTGAAGCTGATCTAATGAAGTTAAATGTACGACAGTAACAGTAGTAATAGTAGTAGTGTAAGTAGTAGTAGTATAATAGTAATAGTAATAACATCATACAATGTACTACATGGCGGTGTACAAAAAAAAATTGTAAACAAAGGACATTTCACTAACTTACAAAGCAAACAGTGTTAAACAAACAATTGCAAAAATAAAAATAGAGCCAAATGAACTTATTTGTGACAAAAAAAGTGCTGAAAAGTGCTCAAATAAAAAAAAGTAGTTTTTTGAAAAAAATTTACGAAAATTGAATTTTTTTTCCAAAAACTTTTGAAAAGTTCTCAATATGTGTGAGTTCTCAAAGGCTTATAACCTTATAAAACTATGCAACAAATAGATATAAGTTTTTAATTAGTATATGAGAGATAAATTGGGCTTTATTGGCGCAATTCCTTAGTGTAAAATTAGTCTTATTTGCAATTATTTTTACTGAAATTGTTTATTTTAATTTTAATTATATTAGGTGTAAAATTTTAGACTTAGAAGATTTTAGACTATAACTAATACACTTTTGTCTTTTGACAAGTGTATTAGTTATAAGTTTATAAAATTGTTAAATTTTTAATATTTTGACTACGCCTCTGTCTTTTGACAGGTGTATTAGAATAAGTTGATTTATTTTTTATTATTTTAACCAATTATTGTATATATATTCGTGTTTTACTTTTTAATTATGAGACAGGGTTTATTGCCCATATATTAGCATAAGTTTTAACTGAGGTCTATTGACCTCGCCATAGTTATAAGTTTTAACAACCGACGCGTTAAACAACGTTTTAACGGATAAAAGGAAGGACTCCACTACCGCCGCCGCAGAAAAAATTGTAGAAGCAGCGACCTCCTGTACAGACAAGTCGCCGGCAAAAATGTCGAAGGTTAGAAGGAGCATTGGGGAGTGGAAAGCGGGAAAGGCGGAGCGCAAGACCGCTGCCCCCTCCCCTTCGACAAATGCATCCAACCAAAAGGCCCCAACCAAAAAGACGACGATTCCCAAGGAAGCAAAGGAGCCGGTAAAAGGCTCCACTTTGGAGAACGCGGTGGATAGCCCACCGAAAAAAGTTAGCAGGCTGGCTGGGGCGAGGGCCTGCGTGACTAAAGCAAAAATCAATTTAGGCCACGCGAAAAACCTGAAAACTGAAATATAGCAGGAAGTCCTAAATGCAATAGACAAATTATACTACTTACTGAAAGAGTCAGAAAAGAAGAAGACAGGGGAGCCGAATAAAGAAAAAAAGAAGAAAGAGCCAGAGAAGGAGAAAACAACGGACTGCCCTGCTATCGCCGTTAAAATAGAAGAGCATGCCAGGCTCCTAGCGGAAAGTAACAACCAGATCAAGGAGTTAAAGACAAAGCTGGATAAGTTCCAGGACCTCATTGAAGGGCAGGCAAGGAGCTATGCTAGCGTAGCAGCAGGACCTGGCACGACAAAAAAATCGCCACTGGGTGTGAAGGCCACACACTCAGTGGCGATCTCGTCGAATAACGAGCTCGAAGCCGGCAAGCAGGTGCTCGATAGAATAAGAAAAGTAGTTAACAAAAGAGGACGGACTAAGGGTAGACAGCGTTCGAAAAGTTAGAGACAGGAGAGTGATCTTAGGGTGCAACACGGAAAAGGAACTTAAACAAATTAAGGACAGGCTGCGGAGTGCGGGCAGTGGTTTAAAAGTTGAAGATATAAAGAGCAAAGATCAAGGACGTATTAAATGCAAACACTGACGAGAACATAATGAAAGCTTTAAAAACACAAAATAAGAACCTCCTGAAGGACCTAAAGAATACA
The DNA here is from genome assembly GCA_018246295.1 of Papilio alexanor hazarajatica. Lineage (NCBI taxonomy): Eukaryota > Metazoa > Arthropoda > Insecta > Lepidoptera > Papilionidae > Papilio > Papilio alexanor. The sequence continues at coordinate 7,434 of DWLR01002389.1, read as the reverse complement.
GAAATAAGGATGGAGGTGCAATATAGGAAGAGGGCGAGGAATGAGCTAACGTCCCATGTGGTCCTGCGGGTATCACCGAAAGTATGGGGAAGAATGGTTGAAGCTGGTTACGAGCATGTGGATCTACAGCGCGTACGAGTGGCCGACCAATCCCCGCTGATCCAGTGCTCCAAGTGCTTGGGGTACGGGCACAGGAAGCGGCTGTGCACGGAGAAGGAGGAGGTATGCAGCCACTGCGGGGGCCCGCACCTCAAGCGGGACTGCACCAAGTGGCTGTCCGGTGAGGCACCCGCCTGTAGGAACTGCCATAAGGCGAAATCCGACAGGCGGGACCATAACGCGTTCTGCGTCGACTGTCCAGTGAGGGCGAGATGGGAGGCGCTCGCCAGGTCCGCAGTAGCATATTGCTAAGGTGGTCCCGGACGCCTCTCGGCTTTCCCAAACTGGCAGACGTCAGTATCATGCCGTGCAGGCTAACCTGCAAAGGTCTGAGCTCTCCACGGCAGAGTTAGTCACAGAGGTGGCGAAGAGAAATCTTTCGTTCGCCTTAGTCCAGGAACCCTATGTGGGCAATAGGGGCGAGATGGGACGGTATCCGGGGACAAGAACGGTACAACGTACCGCCAGGGCCGCCGATAAGGTGGTCAAGGAGGCCATTGTACTGTTTGACGACGCCATGCCTGTCACCCACTGCCCGGACCTCACAACTTGCAATATCGCAGTTGCGAAAGTGAGGACCGGGACGGGGGAGATAGGCCTGGTGTCTGTCTACCTGGAGCCCTCGAACGGGCCCATCGAACCCCACCTGGACGTGATTGCAGCCTATATCAGTCCACTGCTATGTCCAGCAGTGGACTGATATAGGCTGATGATGATGATGATTAACCTAACCTATTAACTGTGGTTATTTTCTTTATTATAACTTGTACATTATTATAAATTGCATGCAATTTTACTGAACATAAAAGTGATCTTCAAAGATGACAAAAGAGGACCATGTATATTATCAAGAAAAACAGAAAGATTGCAACAATGTGTTGTTTTCTTTCCTTTTTACTCGTTTAAAAAAACCACCCACAAAATGGGGTAAACTTTTGCTTGTAGCAATACTAATTACCAACATACACAGCTATAATGTATGTAAATCGCATTTTCTCTCATACCGTATACGCTGTTAGCTGCACTAAACCTATTCTCTCTCTACGACTTAGATGCTCCATGGCGAGTTTGCCTAAGAATGAAGATCTGTAGTACGATGTTATTTTTTTTTCTTAATAAATTTTCAAAACTTATAGTTATAAGTTAAAAATTACTTCTCCTTCTTTTAATTAGTATTGGACTCCATCGTTTATTAAAATTACTTAAAATTCAGAAATTTAAAAAAAAAAATGTGAACATTGATACGCTGTTTTATTAATATGGCCGCGATGACTACTGTAATCCATCAATAAAATTTTATTAAATAATTTCATTATAGCGCATTAAAGTGTAACGTGCAATTAAAGTGTAACTAAAAACGTAAAAATGTAAAGATTCTTACAAGATTTAAGATCCAAAGTTTTAAGACACACATATTGAGAGTACCTGAATATTACGAAAATACTAATTGCTTTTTTGAGAATATGGGATTTTTGTGTTCATATTATGTAATCAATAATAATTTATGGTTTAAGATTAATAAAATGGTTGAAAATGATTGGGAAAGAAGAGTTACTGAGAGTACCATTTTAAAAATTAAGATATAAATTTGTTTGTGAAAATCACTTCAATTATCAAACAAAATCACTTCAAACCTTAGTGGATTAAAATCATTAGTGGATTAAAATCATTAAAACAAAGTGCAGTTCCATGTGTTGGATTAGCTCGACGCCTACGCCCGTCGCCGGTGATGCTCGACGCCTCGCCACATTTAAAAAGAAAGCACAACAATGTAGAAATAAAATCATTTACATCAAAATATCACAGTAAACGCAATAACTTAACTAAGCCCGGACCATGTTACGAGTTTATACAATCAAGAATCACTCAAGAGACTACCACATAAAGACTCATTGATCCAGCAATGGTTCATCGGGAGATGTATCATTGGCTGACAACAAGCATCATGCTCTGGCGACGAGTGCCGCAGCAACTAATTTAATCACCACGCTACGCATTATTGACCAAGCAATAAGCACACACGTTTAGGTGTACAGTGTCGCAGACAACCCGTATAACCATCACACGACGCCATATTGCCTCACAATAAGCATCAATGCACGGTGCGGGACTTGTATGTAAGCTCATATACAGTACACGACGCATTATTTCTACCAGCACACATTTGCAAGGCCAATAAACAACATCCATCTTTAAGCATCGAGTTTATTCCGAGACATAATATTCCTTACCATATAAAATAAGTAATTAATCGTTACTTACGTTTTCTGGGCTTGTGAGCGTCGCAAGAAAATAATAAATTTTCTCGTCTATCCCATATCTGACCTAAAAAATCTTAGGTCAGAGGAATTACACCACTTCACTTTGATCACTTTACATTACTTGTTGCCACTTTGCCTTCTCGGTAAAGACTGCTTCCAGTCTGCTCGCCTTAGCAAAACTGCTTAAACCAAATTTGCATACTTTTATAACGATACAGTGACGTCATTAACGTCACTACTTATACTTTATTTTACATTATAAGTCAACGTACAAATAAGTCTTCAACTATAAAAATAGTCGGTAAATTTGAACGACCGCAGCGCCACTATCGGCGGATATTGACGTTACTGTACCGAACTCGACATTTTATAAGAGCAACCCCGTTAGCAGAAAGCACAGTTTCTGGCGTGAATTTAGAACAGTTGACATTGTAAGTAGACTCTATGTCGGATCTTATAAAGATTGTTAAAATATTAAAATGTGGTGTCTAAAATAAATCAAATAATTTTAGTGTTATTTTCTTTTTGAAAACCAAGCGATAAATTGTCGCAATTGTAACTTTACCTGGTGAAATTTGAATAAGCACTGCAAATTACACAGACATAGTTCAAAATACACCCTGTGACCTCAGATACACTCGATCGAGTTACACGGGCCGAATATAAGGCCGGTCGTTTGTTGCGGAACGGGCACTTTGCGCACAGTATGCGGTAATGACGTAGCCTTATATACAATAACGACATCTAGCGTCGTAACTTTCATGCAAGGATGCGTGCTACAATCTAAGGACTTCACCATTTACACTCGCAACCAATATAACACCAAGATGAAAATGGAATACAACTTTAACATGCCGTTGTTATACTCGACAGTAAACAGGATTGCGAACTTTATCCATCACAACGTTACATGGGAAGTTTCACTTGACACAGCAGCGGAGGAAATGAAAGAGATTGACGGAAGTCAAGTATAAGTTAGTATTTACAAAAGTTATAAAGGCGAGTATACTTATTCAGATCTTTACAAGGGATCAATTTCTTGGTTTTTCTTGGCTGCTATAAAAACATGCGGCCATGTAGCATTGTTCTTATAACAAGTTTATTTAGTAATACCTTCTTTATATTGTTTTTTAATTTAAAATCTATCCACATCACAAACAAGCAATATATCCGTATTTTGATAAAATTTTATTAAAATTTTTTTACATCTGAAAAATCCATAAATAAAAAAAATGTTTTAGCTGTACCTTGGCTCGTTTATCTGTGGACGTGATTTGACAAATTAGATTTCAAACACCGCTATTGAAAGAGGTTGCCATTATATTCTCTTTGGAGGTTGTTAGGTGTACCGATGTGATTTTTGGCAGGAATTTGAAAAACCACCTCAGCCTATGATTATCCACTGCTGGACATAGGCCTCCCCCATTGATCGCATAATAGGGGAAATGTGCCATAATCGCTACGCTTTGCGATCGCAGTATGTTCCACCGTATTAAGAAAAGAACGCTGCTGTCTTTACATCCAGACTCATGACAGACATGTTCATGCACATGTTTGTCCTGTGTGGGAATCAAACCTACGACCTACGACGTGAAAGGCAAGTATTTTACCACTCCGCAAACCTGACCTTTTTTTGAAATACTGACCGTATTTCAAAAAAAGCGGTTGCAATTTTTTTTTCAAAATGATATTTAAATTGAATTTCATATTATTTCTTAGTTAATGACAGTGTAAATAGACACATTATCTATTAAAATAGTGTATAAGTAATAAAAATGGACGGAAACGAGGGGGGCGGGGATAACCCGCCCATCACAAAAAAGTTACTACGACACCCCGAAGATCTCAAGGATGTTTCTGGTGCTGGCGGCGGAGGTGTTGAGAGTGACTCTTATTTACCATATTGCGAGCCTAATTATTAAAGACTATATCCAGAAAATTCTACTAACACGGAATTTAAGGTTTTCATTGAAAACAAAAACATACAGGAAAGAATGGGAAATAAAAGTCCAATTTACTGAAACCATATATTTTCGAATATTAAAGTCGTGGTGTCAATAAAACGTATAAACTCAAAAAAATTGGTGTGATTTTAAACAGTAAAACACAGCTAACAATTTTATAAATAACGTCAACTTCCTTGACCAATATCAAATGAAGGCGTATACGCCTTCATTAAATATATTCCATATATTCCTTCATAGAATATATTCCAGCAGCTCAATTTGAAAAATCTGGTACTATATAAGATTTGTACCTGCAAATATCTCATATAAAGAATTATTCACAAAATTGACTTCTACATACGAAATTATTGCAGTTAGGAGATTTATGAAAAAAGTTGATCATGATTTAGTAGGAACACAAACTTAATCTCCCTGCCCTTTTCCCATTTGCGTAGGGTTGACACAGTATGTACTACTTTTCCATATGTCCTGGACTCCACTGTAGTCCATACTGCAACTGGTTTTAGCTATAGTTTTACGGCCGGCCGCCTGCCTGACGCCAACCCTTCTTGGGAATCAAGATGGTTCAAGTGCTAATGTTACATATTGATTTGTTTCAACAGCACAGGAGATGTACATAAGTTCAACATTAGCCTCGGGTTCAATGGGTATTCCAATATGTACGTAGTTGCAGATCTGCTGCTGATCAAATGCACCACCAATTTTGTTTTTCGCACATAAAATCAAATAAAATAAATAAAATATTTAAAAATGTTTTTAAATATTTTAGGTAGGAACACAAACTATTAGCATCATATTTTTGATGTACTGTAAATCTTATTGTACACCCGAGAGTGTACAATAAGATTTATTTTTATACATAGTTTTTGTACAAATGCCTTAAATACTTTATATTTAATCATTCTGCAAAGATATGTAATGGCAAACAGCGTTGCTCTATTTGTTCAGGCGAGCATTCTTATAAAGAATGCAATAAACCAAATGAGATTTGTTGCATTAATTGCAGCGGACCATTTGGCTATTTCTAAACTATGTCCCATTAAAATGAAGAAAATTTTAGAAAAGAAAAATAAAATTACGTATGCAAGTGTTGTCATTACAAAAGAAAATACTAATTTCCCACCTCTGCCATCTCGCGCCATCCCAGGCATTTCTCACAGGCTGTAAATATTAAGCCTGTCCCACTGGCTGATATTAACGATATAAAATCGCAAATAAATGGAAACATTGATCTGCTTATGACCCTGGTACACACACTGGTCCAATTAGGTAATGATGACGAACCTACTGCTACGTCATTTATTAAAGATATACTCATTAAAAATCTGTCAACATAATGGATACACAATCTTATAGAACACCCTCTCTACGTATTGCGCAATTCAATGTTTAAGGTGCAAATCATTAAAAAACATCTTACAAAATTCTTGACTGAAAAAGACTGAAATATTGATAATGTTTTCATATTTCAGGTTTCTACAATAAAAGTTCTAAAAATTCTCATAATAGTGTATATGTAAGAGTATATGTGTATAAGTAAGAATATTAGTTAAGCCACATTTGAAACACAATATTATTAATACTACTTTTTATGAAGATATGCAAACAATAGCCATTAGTGTATATACAAAAAATACTACTTTGGCTGTGCTTTGTGTGTACTGTCCTTCCTCCAGTGGGTACATAAGAATGAATAGATTGCGCAATATAAGAGATTTATCAAAACCTGTCTTTGTAAGTTGTGATTTCAATACTCAGCACATTGCTTTTGGATGTTTGTCTACCAAAAGCCGAGGCCAAAACTTGAATGATATTATTGATGAATGTGATTTATGCATTTTGAACAATGGTTGCTTCACTACAGTAAATTTATGCTACACACAACCCCTCAATAAGATACGCCATAGATGTAAGTATTTCACACTTAGCTCCACTTTGTGAATGGTCTGTGCATGTCGATGCTATGGGTAGTTATCATTATCCAACCATCACAAACATTACAACGTGCATTGAAAGATACACAATCAATAAAAATGTTGACAGATTTTATTACGATAACACAGATTGGGCTAAGTATAGAGAATTCTCTAATTCAATTTCCCAATAAAATCATATGAGGAGTTTTGTAATCCGCTCGATAAACTCAAAAACATGGTAGTTCCTAGATTCATTAGGTTTAACTTTAGGAGTAGACCACCAGCCCCCTGGTGGAACAGTATATGTAAACAAGCCGTCATTAAAATGAAGCACTGAAACTTTAAAGAAATGCTTCAACAGTACATTATTATAGCAACTATAAAAAATTAGATACTTTAAAAAAGCGCACCATAAAAGACCAAAAACTAATCAGTTGGAATAGTTTATGTAAGATTCAATAGAACTACTCCCATCAGTAATATCTGGAATCTCATAAACATTTAATAAGGGTATCAGAACGAATAATAAGTCAAGTATATGTATATACAGTGGTGATCATATAATTAGAAACACTTTTTATGAATAAAGAAAGTATAACTTCAACGTACAAATGTTCGTAAAAAATTTACACATTCAATAATTAATAATCATGCAATAATAAAAGCCACTCAAATAAAAAACTCATTAAATGCATAAAATATAAAACATGTCTTACTTTTAATTACAAAATGAGCCTTACACATGTAGGAGTTTATTTTCTGTTACTGGCCGCTTGGACGCTTAATAAGAAACATTTAAAAAAAACATTCATTGCTCGTTCTTTTTTTTTAAATTGGAGAATAACATTTCTTTCTTGGCTTTTTCTATTATTCTAGCGGCAATTGAAAATTTAATCTGAATTTTATTTTGTTCAAAATGGGCAAAAATAAAAGTTGTGACGCGTCAACTAGGCAAATATTTGTTAATTTTACATATAGATCGCGTGAGCGATCGCGATAAGTGGGCGTACAGAAGTATAGCTAAGCATTTAAATTGATCTGTTAAGAAAGTTTGTAATGCAATTGATCATTATAAAACACATGGAACTGTTGAAAATGTTCTTAGAAAGGCTCGGCCAAGAAAAACCTCTC
>DWLR01002388.1:0-15578 GCA_018246295.1 Papilio alexanor hazarajatica | reverse complement strand
TGGAACATACTGCGATCGCCAATCCGCCTGCCAAGCGTGGCGATTATGGCACATTCCCCCCAATGATGCAGTCAATGAGGGTGGGCTATGTCCAGCAGTGGACGATCATAGGCTGAGGTGGTAGTGGAGGGGAAAGAACAATTCCTGTCGCTGAGTTTCGCTGACTAACACGATAAAACGACAAAGTCAAGGATTATCATTTAAATAAGAGATCAAGTGTAATCTTATTCTTCTATATAAGTAAAAATAAATTTATATATGTTTGTCCTCTATGCATGGCTAAATCATTGATCAGATTGTGATGGAACTTTTGTAGGGTGTTCTGAGGACGCCCGCGCGTAGTTCTAGTTCAACAACCTATATTATAAAAAAAACTGTGTTTCGTTTTTAATAAAAGTTATGTTTCAAAATAATTTTCACTTTTTAGTTTTTTTTTTTTTACTTTACGTGGCATTGCAACGCATGCCCCGGTCAGCTAGCAATGAATATAATAGCAGTTAAAAAAATAAAAGCATCAATGAAACATTATATCATTTTAATGCAAATGCAAAAGAGAAAAACAATCAATGCACGTGTTAAAACACTTGTATGCACACGGTCCACACGCGAGTTAGTCACGCACACTACCGCAATTACCAGCCAACCCTTCAACCGCTTACTAGGAAAACGAGTAAGCAGATACTTCTCTTTAGATCGTCATCTAAGATTTTTCTTTGAAGTGGCAACAAAGTTTTTGGGGTAAAATTGAATATTAATAGCGAAATTATATCCCCGACCGTCCGCTCACGGCTCTTTATTACTTTATTAAGACTCTCTTCTTGTTAATGTGATATAAACAAATCGTTGGGACCTTTATATGTTCCGGGAAGGAGGCCTAGTGTTAAAAAACAGTAGCATTTTTATTGCTTAATCGCGTGTTTCTTTTTATTATTTACAATTATTAGGTTAAGTTATTGTTATTACGTCAGATTTATATGGCGATGAAAGATTTTAAGATTTTTAGAATTGGTAATAACAATAATTTTAAAAATATACATAATATGTGGCTGGAATTCAACATTTAGACAATTCAAAGTTCGTGATAAAATATGCGCCTCCGGGATATTGTGATTTGGGGGTCTGACCCTCTTATAGATAGATTTTAGCAAATAAAAACACGTAAAATTTAGTACTAGCTAAAAGTTTAACTTGAATAAAAATTCACTTTAACAGAGTTGTTAACAAAATTCACATGTAAATTTTAAAAAGACTAAATTTTATTTTTAAATATCTATTATCCTTACTGGTGGTTCAAGAGTTATTGTTACCAACAAAGATGGATAGAAAACTATGTAATAGATTATTTATTTATTAAAAACTTGACACGGAGGAATTCTGATGTTTTGGGATGGATACACCAATGAGCAAGTTTGAGGGGAAAGAGTAAAATATGCACTACCTCCAGTACCTATTCGTAATTTTGGGTTTGATTTGAAAAGTCGTAGCGGAGTCCTGAGGATGGTAAAAGGTTGCCAGCATCAAATTCCCGGTCCGAAAATATAAAAATGACGTAGATACTTGCAAGAGAAGATTGAATAGGCAAATGCTTAATTAGCCTATTCAATCTGCGATTACATTACTGCTTGATGTCAAGCAGGATAATCAGGCACTATTTATTACAAGAAATTATGATGCCAAAAAGACTCTTCACCACAATTCTGATGATCTCTGTTTCATTGCATTCGCGGACGACTCTTCTTAGAAAAAGCAATAAACTTTTTCATTGTTTATATTGTATACGTCACATATAAGAATTACGAGCGAAGGAAAAGACAAATTAGCGACAACCATGACAAAAAAGGAATAGTCCGCTATGATTTAGAACATTTGTAGAATGGCGATAAACGTCAAATGGTACACCAACTACCCTTAGCGGTTTGGATTAAGTCATATATTATACGCAAATTGTTTTAGATACAATCAGAAGAGTAAGGTTACGTATTTAAGTTTTTTTGTTTTCGAACAATCGTAGTTTTTTTCTAACATGGATTTTGATCTTGAAATTATTGATTTATTAATAAAATATTGTATTTTTAATATTTATAATGTTTTGTGATGTTTCATAACAATACCATTATAATTATCTTTTAACGTTTTTAACAAAAACAATAGATAATAAGAATTATAGACAATAAGAATTATTCAATACTTAATTATTAAAGGAAGTTTTTTATCGGTTGCTTCAATATCAGTTGCATCACATGTTATTTATTTTTAAATTGATATACGATTACAAAAAAAAAATAACTGCTAGGAAAATAAGAAGCGAATGCGTGCGAAGTCGCGAGCAACACCTAGTTTTATTTATAAGCATTTATACTAACGTCTTATTACAAATCCATTAAATCCAAGCAGGACTGGTCTTAACTCTACCAATATGTCAATTTTCGGTTTATCTTCGGAACCCGAGATCCAATGACATTCGAAATTTTAAAAAAAATCCACAATCAAGTTTAACGAACATAAAAAAATACACCTGAATTGAAAACCTTCTCCTTTTCTGTTAATAAATGTTAGTGTTGGTAGGGTAAGGCCTATACGCGAGGTGCATTTATGCGTAGATGGGTGAACAGTGGTAAATTAAAATCCATAATCTCTGTCTACCTCTGATTTCGCTGGTTATTATTATTTAAAAAATAAGACAAGCCAAAATTACCAAATGAATGTAATATTTTCTTTCATAAAATATTTGCACTTATTTATGGCAATAAAAATTGCGCCAACTATGTACTAAGTTTAAGAAAGAAAATAAATTACAAAAAGCAATACCTTCGCCTTTAAAGGTTCAGAGTTAAAGGTCACCCCGCGTCACTTTACATACTGTAATAGCCAAGGGACCATCGTTTAGCGACACTGTCCGACAACGAAACCATTTTTCACTGGCGAGACTTAATTTCACTCTTGTCGTTTTTCATCCAACCCCCAGCTCGGCCGCCGGGGAAAAGATCGCAGATAATAAAAGTAAATATAAATAAACTCTCACGGCCTTATTACCCTAATGGGGTAGTCAGAGTTCGAGATAAATTCTATATAATCCTAAATAATTAATATTCTACAAAAAAACATTTTCTCAATACAAGAAGAATAAGCGGTCAAACTGTTTAACGTAATTCATTTTAACCGATTAATATCTACTACAATCGGAAGATTAAAGGTGCATTGTCAACCCTTATTAAAAATAAGAACAAGGGAATTATGGCAGAAGAAGAAAGAAAATAATGAATGAATGAATAAGTTAGAGAACGACGAAGAGATCAGACAAAATGTATCTGTACATACCACTAAATTATGCCCAATGACAATAATTAACATACAGGTGAACAAAAGTAATTCCAAAAGCAATGTAAATTTATTTAGTATAAATAATAAAATACGTTTGAAAAATAAACTGAAGTTTATGTCTTAGAGGCCTTTACATCCGGACGGCAAAAAAGGTCGCATCGTGTTCGTGCCCTGAATCACTTCGTACCCCATTTGTTTTGCGACAAATATACCCTCTTAAATAACTGTACGGGGCCTATCCAAAACACAGAACGCTCAAATTTCTCTGAATCTGTCTCTAGAAAATAGAATACTACTTGCTATTGAAACAAAGAATAATTTTTGGTTACCTATAACTATATTATTTAGCTGAAATTATCATTTTCTTATATATACAATCTAGTAAATAAAGTACCTTGGTGGTGTTCCACTTACAGAAAAATGCCTCATTTCTTACGAAGAGCTAAACTCCGCCTCCTTCTTATAAATAACCAATTAGAGTGCTATCGATGTTTTCATAAAACAAAATAATTCTCTGACTATTGTTATCACCGCTGTGTTTGTTTTTCGCTCTGGGAGTTTTACGACCTCTGTCGTTCAGACGAAACCATTTCTGAATATTCTATTGTTACACCATTGACCAAATTCTTTTCGTACTAACACATTGCAAGTGGCATCCTATTGGTTATTATTTCTGCGTCAGTGTCTCAGGACGTACGAAACATTCAAATGATTGTCTGTTTTCAAGTGGAATACCGCTAAGGAACCCTACTGTACGTTATTACATCAATGAAGCTGTTAAGTCATATCAATTGTCGAATTAAAATTTTTGAGGTAAATGGTTAGAAAGTAATTATAATAATTATATATTAAAATAATTATAATAATAGTTTTAAATAATAATACACTAATAGATAGTAGATGTATAACAATAATACTATTGTTATTATATTATAAATACTATAAAAATATTGCTACTTCCTGTTCGATCTACAACGTAAGGTCAGCTAAACTAAGAGAATTTTATATGGCATATTTTAGCTAAGCTCAGACAAACGGCTTACGGTTTTCAATGATTTAATTATGGCCTTAACGGCCGTTCAAAAATTGCCATAGCGGTCGGTATTTCACGACCACAAGGCGGGGTATTGGTAAAGTTTTCAACTAGCAATAATCGCACCTCGGATTAACCTCATTGGTTACGATATTGCCTCTGCGCAAAGTTATCCGTTGTTACCAGTAGCGAGGTATGTCCACTACTCTAGTCAACATAATCATATCGCGATGTAATTGTCAGCTAGCGCCATCTGTTATTATGAAACTTGAAAAGTTTGCCGTAATAATTAGTTTTTTACCATTTTTGTTTTTAAATTTTACTCATTACTAAATACTAAATATTTATTACGTTTAATACAGTGTCATTGAACACCAATTCGTAATAAATGAAATTTTTGATCAAATGCAACTTATACCAAAGTTTTATTAAATATAGGTAATATAACAATTTACGTCTGATACAAAAATAAGTTTATCCTTGTAATACAATAATTGATTATAATTAAAATAATCATAATTTAACTGAAAGTCTGAATTTCTTAATAATAATTGATTCGAAAATTATTTCGTATTTATGAATGAAAAATACAAATTATTTGTATTTCTGTTTGTCGTGATAGTTTATTTTATTTTTAATTTAAAGGGTCGGTGCTCGGTATGATTCCGCGCTGAATAATATCGGTCCTAAAGACCCCTTACACGTAACATGACGTGTATTAACTTGGATACTGTCATCAATGCAAACTTGCTAATTAACTGTTGTGCTATTTTCAAGACAAAACCTTTTTTAACATCGAGTCACATTGTTATAATTGGCCAATTCGCAAAGTGCAACGTAGAATGCACAAAACACAGATAGGAATATAAAAGCTAACTCAATAAGCAAGCCTCGGAAATTTGACATTGGATATGTGAAGCAACAGTTTTAAACGCTAAAATACATACAGTCAGTGTAAAAAGTATTCGTACACCGATCACTCCAGAGGTCTAAAGCCATTTTTTTATCTAAGGTCTCGATGTTTTGTTCCAAAAAATCCAGGATCTATATCCTGGCTAGCTTGAGCTATCTCAAACCTGAACCTATAAAAGCGTCTACTTTTATTTTTTTTACTAAAAAAAATAGAAATGTTCCGGAAGTATAAAAAATAAAGCTCAAAATGTATTCGTACACATTGTATATTGTTTTTGTACTCTCGCTATAGAGTTGGCTAGAGGAAGGACGGTAAGATCGGAGACAGCGCAGTTAACAGTTATTCAAAATCCTATTTCGGTAACGCGTTCATTTCTTTTGGTATACAAATGGGACGTAAAGGAAAAAAAACGAACTAAACCGAAAGAAAATTAATTAATAATTTATAATTGAAAGAAGTTGCAAAGTTAATAAATAAACCACGTTCAACTGAGCAAACCGTAAGGGTAATTTTAAAAATTATTTTAGAATTGTTGGCAGGCATGGCAAACTATTCACTGCGATCGACAACTTCATAAAATAAAAATAATTTTACAGCGCCATCTAGTGTTGAATGAATGAACTAAACGAAACGTTAAGAAAAGGCACATAATTTCATTTATATTTAAGTCTATCCATGCATATGCTACCATATTTTATATGCTTATGTATGAAATTGCTACATATGGTATAATATGCTGATTAATCTGTCTGTATATTTTGTATTTACGTACAATATTGATAAGTTCCCGAGAGGCGATTAATAAAAACAAAACAAATTTAGATCTCGACATATTTTTGGCAAATTACATTTTTTATAGAGTAACATGGCAAATAAGCAGCGGGTCGCCCAGTGTTAAGTGATGTCGGATCCATGGACATCCGCAACGCATCCGGAACGGTAGGTGCGTTGCCGGCCTTTAAGGAAGACGTACGCACTCTTGTTGAAATACAGAAATTCAAATTTATTGGTGATTAATTAATAACATGTCATATACGTACAAACAAATTATTAGATAATTTAGTTGACTATAAAGAGTCAATTAGATTTGGTTAGGTTATTGAAAAGTTCTTGTCTACGCTGTAGTAAGCCTTATGGATAAGCCAAGGCCCCTAAGTCGTGTTGATTTTTAAATACCGCTGAGGAAAGATCATTCCACAACGCGGTTGTGCGAGGTAGGAAGTAGTGACAGATTGTTGTCAGATGATTTAATTTTTTTTAATTCCATATTTTAATATCTACTTATATTTCGGGATATGTGTCTCTAATTGGAATAGTGAAATTTTGCTGTTGGATACTTGATTACATTAAGAACTATATTTAACACTCTTTGAGAAGATAGGATCCACCACTGGATAAGATTGCAGAATCTTACTATGACAGTACATAAATAATTGTTACATCATGATAAATTGCGGATTCTTCGCAGCTTTACACTACGAGAATTGCGTCAAAATCCATCGAATTTGAATATTTAAAAGAGAAACGTTACAAATACCTCACCGAGGGACCTGATTGGCTGAGTCTACGCAGTCCGAATTTCTCCGAACGTCAAAATCCGACAGTGCCTCGATCACGCGCGCGTTCCGTTACTGCACATTTCAAAAATAGAACACGCCGGCCATATTGAGTAGGTGGACGGTGGCGATACACGGTCAGCCTATTAATCAGTTTATTTATTTTATCGCGCAATAAAATATGCATACGGCGCACAATGACCGCACAAGTTCCAGTGAAAATTGCCATTACGTTAAGAATGAGATTGTATCACGGGGCCACTGTCCGTTAGTGGTCGGTGCTCGGTATGATTCCGCGCTGAATAATATCGGTCCTAAAGACCCCTTACACGTAACATGACGTGTATTAACTTGGATACTGTCATCAATGCAAACTTGCTAATTAACTGTTGTGCTATTTTCAAGACAAAACCTTTTTTAACATCGAGTCACATTGTTATAATTGGCCAATTCGCAAAGTGCAACGTAGAATGCACAAAACACAGATAGGAATATAAAAGCTAACTCAATAAGCAAGCCTCGGAAATTTGACATTGGATATGTGAAGCAACAGTTTTAAACGCTAAAATACATACAGTCAGTGTAAAAAGTATTCGTACACCGATCACTCCAGAGGTCTAAAGCCATTTTTTTATCTAAGGTCTCGATGTTTTGTTCCAAAAAATCCAGGATCTATATCCTGGCTAGCTTGAGCTATCTCAAACCTGAACCTATAAAAGCGTCTACTTTTATTTTTTTTACTAAAAAAAATAGAAATGTTCCGGAAGTATAAAAAATAAAGCTCAAAATGTATTCGTACACATTGTATATTGTTTTTGTACTCTCGCTATAGAGTTGGCTAGAGGAAGGACGGTAAGATCGGAGACAGCGCAGTTAACAGTTATTCAAAATCCTATTTCGGTAACGCGTTCATTTCTTTTGGTATACAAATGGGACGTAAAGGAAAAAAAACGAACTAAACCGAAAGAAAATTAATTAATAATTTATAATTGAAAGAAGTTGCAAAGTTAATAAATAAACCACGTTCAACTGAGCAAACCGTGATCGATATGTTTTGTAAGACGTAAACGTTACAAAACAAATACAGAAGTAGACGTCCGCGGAAAGTAACTGATTGTTTGTGCCGGAATATCAAAAAATTTGCTAAAACAATCCAAAAGTCAGTGCACCTCTATTAGTTGAAGAAATGAATAATATGAACAAAGTTAATATATCACGTTAAGTTGTCACGGTAGATCTGCTCGTAAAAATATTGGGTTAGTAAAAAAACAGAAGAATTCGATTGGAACTCTAAAAAGTATAAAAATTAGTATATTGAATTCTGGCAGCGTGCTATCACACCAGTGCTCCGTCACCTGATATTAACCCAATTGAGAATGTATGCGATTATCTCAATAAAAAATCCGGAAGGAAAAAATTTCTAATCAAAACGATTTAAAAACTGCTCTTCGACAAAAATGGACAAATATTCCGTCTTCTTATAATTTTAACTTGATCAAATCTATACCACGGAGGCTTCAAATCATTATCAACGCTCACGGGAATCAGACAAAATATTAGTGTTCCTTTTCTCGATTGTTTGAGGTGGACCGCGTGTCTACGAATACTTTTTATTCGCAATCCCGGGAACAATTCGCGGAAATATTTTTTTTCGCCAACTATATCCTTTGTGTCGTAATTTTTTTTTTGCATGAATAAATGTTTGTTGATGTCAACCGTACATTACTGTTTTTGTTATACTAATAGGATTACTTTGAACATTTCATATAATTCTAATTTTTACAGGTGTACGAATACTTTTTACACTGACTGTATATGGTCTGGAACTACTCGAGAAATATTAAAAATAGATAGGCCTAAAATAGAGAGATATTCTTAAGCCTTACGCTTGCGATGCTTGAAAGATTCGTAATGTCTATTGGTCGTCTTCTATTGACACTCCCGTCTTATATCTCTGCAATGTTTTCTTTGTATCTTCACTTTATTTGCTTATTTGCTTAAAATTAATTGTGTAAACAATTTTAAGACTACAACGGCCCGGAATAGCTTTAACTAGATACCCACCTTGCTTTGCCTTTTTTATTTTAAACTACTAACGGCTGCCGGGCACGTATTTACAACAGTGCCTCAATTTATCTTTGTGGAATTACAGGAAGTAAATGTGGAGGAGTAGAATTATATTCCAATCCGGACGATAACTACCAATACGGCAGCGGCAGTGTGCAGTGGCCTGAGCTTGGCGTCGCCCCGTACCCCTTTGGACCTCCGTGTCGGCAAGCAAGGAGCGTACGGTACTCTACGCGACCAGAACCAGACCTTGGCGGAACCCTTTAAACTTTTCATGTTTTATTTTATTTTTATTTTTTATAAAAGTGTAAATTATATATATAAATTAATTTCGATATTTTTTTTGTCATTTTATTTTAATACTAATTAAAATTAACGTGACAGTAATATTGTCTCCTTTTTAATATTTTTATTTTTAGTTTTCACCATTTTATAATTTTTAATGAGATGTATTTTGATATATGATATGTATGTAACATACGTTACAATTTTGTATCAAATTCATTCATCAAATTAAATCTTTCAACTTCATGCTAAGTTACATAAACATAAAAATTTATCATCGAGCTTACACATTACACATAATACATAATGTATTTCTAACGGCAAGTAATGCAAATCAACTATGTATATAGTATACGAGGCTTGACATCTGACGCTGCCTCACTCACCGATTGTCCAACTGGCCTTATGCCAGATTTGTAATCTTTGTAGATACAACTTGAATTTGGAGCAACTTAAAACCGTTATTGGCGTACCGGTAAAAGGTTTTATAATTATAGCAGTTCACTTGGTGTTAAGTTGCTACAACTACTCATAAGCATTAGCAGCAAAAGTTTTTTTCTTTTTTTTAATTTAATTAGCAGCAATCAGATTGTTTGTAAATGCATTTCCAAATCCACACCTAAAGGATCACTTGTAATTTTGTAGAAATGTGTGTTAAAGTGAATAGAAATTGTATAATATTAATGCGTGATGTAAGAAAAGATGGTTTGTGCAAATATTAATTGATATTTACCAATTTTCGCCTAAAGGTGAGGCTTACAAAGTTGAGGTTTTGATTTGAAATATTATGTAAATGCTTTGTCAGAATGGATAAAGACATGACGACGGAAAGGCGATAGGAAACATATCTGACTTCCAAACAGCTCATTCATGTACCGGAATTCCTCATTTCACCTCGATTTTTTATGATATTTCTATCATACTTCTAGCCATCCTATATTTGCGTATTTGATTTGTGGATCATTAAAAAGATGTAAGATTTTCGTAGAGCTAGTCAACAATTATATGACAATCAGTTAATGGGGCTTATAAAATACGCCAAGAGTAATTCTACTAATATGAGAATTCCCCTAGATAACTATAGAATTAAACCACATGCGATATAGTAAAGAAGTTGAAAAATCACTACGCAAACGTTTATCAGAAGCCCCCTTTTTAAGGCGGATATAACAAGTCTAGTCAACTCTGACCCTTAACTAAATGTTGAATACATTATTATGATATGAATTTGCCGAGATGAAGGAGTCATGTTATACTGGTGCATGGATGAAGGTGTAATTTGTCATGTCAGATCTGGTGATACCGCCATCGAAAATGTGATGGTTGTGTAATACTGCCTATGAATAATTTTTATTATCTATGTGTTTGAACTTTAGTGGAAAAATAATATGTATGTAACATATATTCACAATTAAAACAATAGACAATTATACAATAGGAATAAGCAAGTTATATTGTTACGTTATCGTACATACTAAAAGTGGTGATATCTGTATAACATTCGTAATGAAAAAATACTTGTGTCAAGTATATTGCGATGGGGTTAAAACGTATTTCGAAGGTATATAGCTTAATCAAGAGATCGAACAATAACAATGGTCGTAAGAAGTTAAAGATAAGTAGTTAATTTAAAAAATTACAATCCATAAGACTTTACTCTCTTGTCAGTTAAATATTAAAGTCAGACGATTTGTAATTTCGATCCGATATCAAACTCGTCTCAAACACTAGCTTCGCTTTTTATTAAAAAAAAAAAATGAAATGAAACCAGCGCTACCTTTAACACTGCAGCCCCTAAGAGATATAAATATACATTAAAAATCAAGCCGCAAAAGAAAATCCTTTTAAAATATTCAGCGGCGTGATTTTCGCCGCCTTTGGAAGTCACTTGGCACCTTTTGGCACTTAGCGAGTGGTTCCTAGGGGTTTTCCTTCATTCTTTTTACCCCGAATAAAATTAACATATTTCATTCGTATATTTATTTGTCTACCGAGTCAAGATTACAAGTATGGAAATTTAGCGAATTACGCTTAGGGATTAGCTGTGTTTTTTTTTCTTGTACTCTTAGAAATATGTTTTACATCTTAATAAAAATCTGATAATATAAAGCGAGCAATTCTTATATATAAAATCCAGCTATCTCAATACCGGCTCTAACGATTTGGATTAATTATAGTATATAAATAGCATTTAGATATAGCTTTTATTTTTAATATTTTCTATATTTGTGTTTTTCTCTTCAAAGTTAAACTATTTTCACAGCACAGGGAAGCACAGTGCGCGGGTAAAATTTTTCTTACAGGAACAAAGGAATTCTTATGAGATTAAAAAAATTGTATATAGATACTGAGTTATTTGGGACGATATGAAGGACTCAAATCAATATTTAAATTCTTTATTTCCAATTCTTTTTGCACTCCAGACGAGGAGTTTTCGTTATATTGTGAATAGAAAAAAATATGCAGGCATCAATATTATCTATCGATAATGCCAAAGTAACCATTTAAAGAATATTGTCTCTTGTGTCTTGTGAGAAATTAAAGTCTTAAATATAGAATTAACAGTACATAAGACCCTACGTTTAGTTTTTAATAGAATTTATAAGAGCTCAAGGGGATAAAGCTAGGGAAGACTGCTGTAGATACGCAATATACTGCATTGCATATCTACACCAGTAGATAGATATCTGTGTATTTCCTCGTATCACAGACATTAAATAATTATTTTCTTCAAACTAACAAATTAATGCAACATTAAATTGTTAGGCAAGTGTCTCATTGGCAGGAAGCGGTAGTCGATTCGATTCCTGACCGGAATATATTATATGATCGATGTCGCCATCGCAGTCAATGTCGCCGTACATTAAACTGACCAAACTTGCTCGAGAATAGTAAGTAAATTTCTTATGATTACACTTAAGGTGCGTTTTCACTGGACGTTTTATTCATTTCATTGTCAAAAATGCTGCAGATAGATATGAAGCGTTAATAAAAATTCAGAAGCCTTATTGATTCATTTCTTTTGACGAGAATAAGACAAAAACACTTTTAAAATACTTGTTTTCGTCGAACATTAAAAAAATTAACACAGAAAAATAACATAATAATATATAAAAACAAATATTCAACAAACATGTAGGCGACATCAATTTTACCCTTCTTATAACTTAGCGACTTTCAATAAATAAACATAATAAATTAATGAGATGTATTTAATTGTTCAGACTTCACAAATGTACAATTTAATATCTCATCTGAATATCTATGTCAAAATCACAAACAAATATTCAGGGATATATAAACCCGATGAAAATGCCCCTTTATTTGTAACTGACAAACTAACCCTTGATGCATTTTAATTTGATAAATACTCTCGGCGCTGACTCATAATATAATATTAAGCATCGGTCAGAAAAGACATTTCCATAACGACGCAACATGTGAACACAACAAAATACTCGTAATTGTAGATATGC
Source organism: Papilio alexanor hazarajatica (assembly GCA_018246295.1). Lineage (NCBI taxonomy): Eukaryota > Metazoa > Arthropoda > Insecta > Lepidoptera > Papilionidae > Papilio > Papilio alexanor. The sequence continues at coordinate 2,927 of DWLR01002388.1, read as the reverse complement.
CAAACCAAGCCTGTACGTCAGGATCTCAGAAGATCGATGATCGAAGAAAAAGTCTATGTATGTTAATTTTTTCAATCGTCTTAAATAACGTTTATTTATTAATTACTAATTATGTTTTATTGTACTATATGCAAAAATGTATTTAGTTCGAATTTATTAATCGCTCGTAATTTCCACAATGTACAATTTACAACTTCTTCTGTACTCTTGACTTGTAATTTTAATTACAAGAAAACAAATGTCACTTAATCTTTATTTCAGATATGTAATACTAATTAAAATATGTAATTGATTCCTCCTCAGCCTATGATCGTCCACCGCTGGAGATAGTCCTCCCCCATTGATCACATTATTGGAGGGAAATGTTCTATAATCATATAAATTGGCAGGCGGGTTGGCAATTGCAGTAAGTTCCACCGTACTAAGAAAAGGATGCTGTTGGAGGACGCCCGTCCTCCGGTGGTATTTTACATCTAGACCCAAGACAATCAGACATGTTCATGCATACAAATGTTTGTCCTGTGTAGGAATCGAACGCAGGACCTGCGGCGTGAAAGGTATCACTAAAGTAAGACGCACTGCGCCAACCGGTCAGTCAATCGGTCAGATGTTGTATTGTTATTAATATTAATTTATACTTATTATTATTAATTTATTTCAGTATTCTTCTTTATAATCCATATATGTTAATAACAATAGATATTAAAACTAGAGATTATTCTTATAATTTAAAATAAAATTTATATACAAAATACCTACAAACGTAAAACATTTGTACAATCATCAAAACAGAATGTCACCCCAAAACAACCCTTAAGGGCCCGTGAGTTCACTTTAAAACGCCCCCGCAGATAATAAAAACGCTTGTCTATAGTCCTACTGCCTTAGACAATACGAGGGGTCTATAAAGAATGCGACCATTAAAGATTGACTCGCATCTCAGGTTTTCCTTTACGTTTATTCTGTACAAGGTACATTTTAAGGGTTCAACTAAACTGGCTGTTGGTTTAGACAATGCTGTAAAGGCAAATGGCTCGCGACGGCAACTTTAAATCGTCATTACACGGGTTAGAGCGTTTTTATATTTGGAAATGCAAGGTGCTTAGTTTAACATATTTCCGCGGTACGAGAGTATACAGGATGATTGGTGAAATAAATGTAACGTATCTATACAAATATTAAGCTATTTAACGATATGTATATATGTACAGAGGGGTTACTGAGCATGATGATTTGACAACCAAGCTTTTTAGAAGTTTCTCATTAGGTATGTGAAAAGAGTATTTCTAAATATTATCGAGAACTGCCATATTAGCTTGGCGATCAAGCTCATTATTATCTAAAAGATTCTTACATAATATACCAAAACAAAAATAAATAAATAAAATGTAGATGAATACACATTTAGGTGTCGCGAGCTTATTAAATGTTTTTAAGTTATAAAACAATTTAAACTTAAAGGGTAACTCAATTTACATACGAACATTGATTTAATTTCTCAGATATATATTTAAATTGCGTTAGATAGACTTCGCTTAGTTTCTAAATTCCTAAGATCATACTGTATATTACAACGCAACTGAGAAGAGATAATGCTAATAATAAAGAAGGCAATCCTTTTCCCTCGCAACATAAGGGCCCGTATACACTGTTCCCCCGAGCATTCGGGAATTGCGCACCTGCCTGCTAGCGCTTTATTTATTGAACCGTTTAACTTAAAATTCAATTGCATACTGATTGGCAATAATAATAAATATATTGCACAAGTGAAAGAAAACCCTAAATGTGTGTAGTTGTAATAAAATAGTGTAGTTATTTTTTTTTTTTTTGACAGAAACGTAAAAGGTAGCACAGTTTTGGACCGACATGATTTTGATATGTAATTATTTCAATGAAATATTTTTTCCTTTTTTTTTCACATTTTTTATTTTCCCTTTACAGTTCTTATAATAAATAGCGAATTTAAAAGGGACAAATAAAATAGACTTCCTTCATCCGTGACAAATGTGGCCTTATTATGTAATTATGGTTTATTGGGTTTTTTTTTTTCGAGGGGGAGGCGAGACGGCATTAGTTTGAATTTAGAAGTGACAGCTTCGTAATATTATGTTAAATACTTAAATGGGGATATGAATTCGATTTATCAGTAATTTATTCACTAGAGTATTTTTACACTTGTGTATTGTCTGTTTCTTAATAAATCTATAATTAAAAAGTGTTTAATATACATAGAAACGCACAAACTAACACTTGGATCTTTGATATAAGGCCAAAGATGCCGCATTGAAAGAAAAATATTTACTTTGCAAAGTGAATCCTTTCCTTTCACATCTAGGCATAACTTGTCCCTAAATTGCGCGTATTATTTATAAAACTGGACTTCATTCGAGCAAAATTTAGATCGTGCCTATACTGCCACCGCTATTGACTAGTTCTTAAAGTTGTCCTTTCTCCTAGTTCCCCTGTCTGCTTACACAGTTTAACAGTGATATAATCAGCAGCAGCAGTTGTACGAAGGGGCAGACTTAGTAAAAGATCCAAGACATCACGGAATACAAGTGTGAAGTACCTCCCCTTTATATGTCTGGCAATGCATCCAGTGGCAGATAAAGGATTGTGGTTTGGGGCTAGAACCACAATTTAAGGAGTTGGTCCTCCTGAAAGAGGGTAACTAGTATTAAATAAAAAAAATAAGTCCGAATGATTGTATCACCATGACACTCCAGGAAACACGAATCGAATAACACTTCGTTCTTCAAAATCAATTGAACGGAGATACATCCATTACTCTCCTGTCCGGCAAAAAACTAAAAAGCACACATTTTATGTAGTTTACACCTCACACACACACACCTCAGCCTATGATCGTCCACTGCTGGACATAGGCCTCCCCCATTGATAACATCATTGGGGGGGAAATGTGCCAT
>DWLR01002387.1:0-15580 GCA_018246295.1 Papilio alexanor hazarajatica | reverse complement strand
GTAGTTGCAGGTAAATAAAATCTAATTAACTGTAAACAAACAGTCTAAACTACCAACCATATTTCTCGATTATAATTATCTTAAACTGTTTTACAATACTTTTTCTTGGCTGCAATGTCATCTTTGGAAATTAATAACACATTCAATTGCAGTCCTTTTTTAAATTCTCCATTTATTTCAATATCAATCACAGAAAGTGACTGACTTACAAAAAAGGAAGTACGTCATATTTCCTTTTTTGTAAGTCAATTACTTTCCTGTGAAGTACTTGTGTGTATTAATGTTATGCGTTTATTCGTTTGTAATTGTTTTGTTTTGAATAGGTTTGTGTCCGACTACTGAATGTGATTGGTATGCATGAACGCGCAGTGACTTTTCGTCAGCATCTCGGCTTTTCTTACACACAAGGTTGGCAGCTATGATAATTGCTAATCGAGCTCATTTAAAAAAAATAGGTGCGAAATGTCTTGCCGTGGGGTAAAAAATGTATTGTAAAAAAAGTAAAATAATATCTAATTCTACGACCTTAAAGTCAATTCTTGACAACAGCCACGTCAACATCTACTGCTGTTGTCTATGGCATTAGCATGCACTAGCTGCAATCTCGTTAAAAGTTATAAACCATATTGACTCAAAGAAAGAGCTCTCCGTTTTCAACTAGTTATTGACACTACGTTATTTTTTCAACAACACAATAGTAACTATTTAGTTTTCACCTCGTCCGTTTGGAAATTATTATATAATAATATAAAGATACAAAAGAGAGTCCTCTAATGCGTTCAGATGATAGAGGAATTTCCGTTAGTGTAGAAGTTCACTTTGCTATTAATATAGCTTTCCCTAAACAAAAATGTACGAAACGTGATTTAACCGATATTTATTCGCGACGGGTCGACCCAGACCTACGGGATCGTTTGAGGCCCGGAATAGTACCTCGTATTAATAACAAAGCTTACCTTAATCACTACTTTGAGAAACACGCCCAACACATCAATCGTGAACTTCATTTTGCCTTCTTCATAAAATAAATCACTAAGATCACTTCACAAACTGCAAACAAACAATTGACAATTAGTCCGGTGTAGTGTTACACAATCCAAAACATGTATGCTCACTGTTAGTCTATTTATATCTTTCTTCACATCAAATTTTATTAAAACTCTTACCATGCTAGTCGTTGTGTAAGAGCGGGAAATTCGAAAACTGCCATTTCGTTTGAGGTGCGTTCGGAAAATTCGATGATATAATATGCGTGAGGTTCAGTGGAAGCTGCGCGCGGGGCACGCGGGACACGCGGGGCACGCGGGGCACGCGGGGCACGCGGGGCACGCGGGCAGTGCGGGGCGGACGAGCGCGGGCGCATCGTGCTCGAGGTCGGGCTTAATTTAGGCGGACGCCGCAGCACTACGCGATGCCCGAACCCGACCTACGGCTATATAGCGTGCAGTTTATTTGTAAAAAGGACATGAAACCGTGACCAATGTGGCCAACACATGTGCTAATTCGATAGTACTTAAAGATGCATAACACGTTATCGCTAAAATTGTTCAATGCATGGGGCAACAAAGATTAAATAAACTAAGTACAAAATTAATTACAATTATGCAATCAGGATATTAGGCCCTAAAATATTTTAAAACTTAGATATGTAAGATAAGTATGAACGATAATGTGATAAGGGGAAATTCGTAACCTATGCAATATAAATAATAGTAATAATAATTAAAATATCTTTTAATATACAATTATTTACCGACGGGATCATGGCCGTTTCATTCACTATGCAAGGAATTTGTGAAATAATTAAAACTTTAATGGCAAATTAAAAATAGAGGGCAAACGATGTTCGTTTGTTAAGGGAATAAAGAAACAAAGAAAAGAAAAAAAAGAAAAAAAATTCTATGAGGTTGTGCTACATCATTCATCCAACACGTGCTGTTGTTGTTGGCTCTACCACTGGACAGTATTTGTTTAACATTTGTATTCATATCGAGACTAGTGTTTACTACATCGACCGCAGCGAACACGTAGCCAATTTCTCTTAGTATATAATTTTCATGGGATTGAGATTTTTCTTCATAAATATTTGATTTTGACATCAAGCGGCATTTACAAGAAACTAACAATTATATATTAGATAGTGTTTACAGAGGGATGAATAGATTACCATCAAGTGACTCGAATCGAAAGGGTTTTCTACTCTTATACTTAGCAGTATTCTATGAGTATTGCAGCCGCGGAGCTCGGCGCGGGACCGGCTCTCGTATTTCTATATTCAACATGCCGTTGATCGGCGAACGTACTCATGAGCAGTTATGTATACATGTGGTCGTTCCTAGAAAATAGATAGATTGCTTTATCTCTCTGATATTTTTGCAGTAAATGCGAAATAAAAAGAGATATATAACAGTTCTCGATGGTAGCTCCAAATTACATAAATTCATTTATTCTTCTATGCATCTATTCTTTTGATTCCAAGAAATTGTATAGGTAAATTATAAGTTTTTTTAAAAAATAGGCAAATAAAAATATGTATGTAATTATCAAAACATGAATGAACTGAAGAATTGTAGAAATGTCATTTTGAAATAACTTCGAACTTGCTGCTTGTGTGACCATCGCAGCGACAGAAATGGACTGCTTTAACAATAATAAGGCGAATATAAATACATACACGTATACGTATATTCGAATCCAAAGCTGAATTCTTTATGACCATATTCATGAATAAAACTTCTATTCTTATATTACTACGATTCAAACAAGATTTCTTAAAATAACTTGCCTCTTATTTATATTTTCGATCGGGAAGAGTGAGGTGCTGCAACGGAAATGTAGAATAACGTCAATTGTACTAAAATAAAGTTAGTGATGTAGCAGTGTGTAGTTAGTTGCGTAGCGATGCTAAAGGACATGCGTGGCTGACTAATTTTTGATGACGATGTCGAGGACAGAGCGGCGTGGAGAAGTGAAGTCCGGAAAGTTGACCCCACCACCATATGGGACTTACAGCTTGGAAGAGAAAGTTCTAAAATAAAAATGTAATTTGTTGTAATGTATTTAAGTTAATTTTTGTAAACGTCTAAATAATAAATAATAGAAAGTTTCCTCCGATAGTGTAAAAATTGTATTCTACCAATCATTTGATTTAAATTTCATATTAATTACGTCGAGGGTAGGTGTTACGTTGTCCTGTCTTATTTCAATATTTAGTACTTAATAAATGTTTAATTGCAAATACGTTATAGGAAGCTCTGTACTAAATTTTCTATAATAAAAAATATATGTACGTATGTATATAAATATAGAATATTATGTTTTGTATGCTATTTAACACGAAGATAATCAGTAGTGACAGAAAGAGAGAGAATGTAAAAAGACTGCAACGGTGAAAAAATCTAACTCCAAAAATAGTAACTATGGCACAGTGTAGGCAATTTTGTTGATTGTTTTAAATTACACACAATTCACAGCTTCGTTCGCTTTACTGGCTACGGCCACTAAATAAATAGTGCACCACTTAGGGATAGAATAAGTGTAATGAATCTTCCATCAGTGTGCAGGCATTCCGATGGCTCTGTGCGCGGAGATGTGTTTATTGTGTGATATTTAATGTACGCGCCATTATTTTTACAGTGAGAACAATTTTATACAATAATACGAATAAAAATGAACCTCATCTGTTGATGACAATCATCTGTTGATCAAGTTATCGTAATTTTGAAACACACATACTGTACTCAGTGTTTTTATGCGCTAAAAACTTTACAACGTACAGATACCAATCTATTTCCGCTTTTAAGAACTGGTACTTATGAGCCTGCCGCCGTACTTTATGATAAATTCAGTTCTCTTAATTATTATTTAGAATTGACAATAGGATGATGTAGGCGCCGTGTTTTATTCATCATAAAATAACAAAAATACAAGGATTTGTCACCACATTAGCTGGACAATTTCATACAACGCGCAAAAACATGTATAACTTTACTCTGTTCATAATCGGAAGTGGAAGTGGTAAGTTTAAGTCTTTTTTACGTATTGTCCAGGTTATGTTTTTAGAGGGTGTATTCAGCGACGCAGAGCGGCGCGCAGTGTTTGGCTGTCGTCTAGACGAACTCTCGAGTGGTCCCGACTCACGGTGGCCTCTACTTCACGTGAGCTTTGCTTTGTTCGCAGTGGTTTTGCTGTATTTAACTTCACTTGAATAATTTAAGTCAAACCTTGTCTCTTTTTGTAGCCGTATATTTTTCTGTATTTTATGTTGACTTGTAAGAAAAAATATAAATCGGACAGTCTTATTTTCTTTTATATAAACTTTTTTTGCTTTTTTCTGCCTTCGCATTTCTTAATAAATTAAAATAATTCACTTTTTATAATTAAAAAACTTAAATTCTGTTCAGAAAAATATGTACCGTTCGGCCACAAACGTGTCTTATTTAACAACAGCGAAGAAAACAATATAACTTGAGCAAATAAGTTTTATTTGAAGACAAAAGTTTTTTTCGTTCAGGCAACAATCGTTTGGTTAATTTTGTGCTGAGAAAATTTAATTCTAAATAATTTTTTTAATTTAAAAATATTTGATTCAAATTAAAGCGGTTCGGTTTTATTGCGGCTTCAAACTGCCCGCTCCGGCAGTTTCCCAATCAAATAACTTTGCATCAACTTGCTTTATTGAAAACAACAGCTGTTACATTAAGCGGCCGACTTTCCGACACATTAATAATATTTATTAAATATAATTGACTAAATATATAATATAATTGACGTAAAAAATTGACGTAAAAATAATTGACGTGCATTTCTTAGTGCATTTAGAGCTAAATACAAATTTGACAAAATATAATAAAGTTTATCATCTTTCACGCGTTTATATATAAAATCTTTTTTGTTTTTTTCTGCAATGTCTTTGCATTGCAAATTCAATGCAGTGAAAATTCCTAGCCGTTTTTTGCTGGTTTTTCTCAATCACGTGATGTATATTATCTGTCTACTATGTATCAAACCTTATTTATGTACATAGGTTGGAATGTTTTTGGTTCATATTTTAGGTGTAAATACCCAAAGACAAGAGTGCACTAGCACTGGATTCCAGGAGGAGTACTCCTAGTAACGAGACCTCAATGTGACGTAACAAAAACACAGGTTTTAAGCATTCAAATCTTTAGTTTGTCCTTTTCGTTTCTGTTTAATTTTGACGAGATGTTCGAGCTGGTTCTTCAGCAGGTGTGCGGGGTACTGCACCTGCTCGGACTTGAAGGCTCCGGGGCCCACCTCTACAGCCGGCCGGGCTAGGCTCTTGCGGAAACCTTCCAGATGTGGGTATCTATATTCTTCTCGCAACACCTAAAAAATGTAGGTTGTTTAATACATAAAGTGCAGTGTAGCGTGACGGAAAAATATTCATACAGTCGAAGTGAGAAAACGCTTCCCTTTTCTACATCTCCCTTAGTGTAAAATGTTCACTAATTGGGACCAAAAGTTACTAAACGATGAGTGAATGTCTCTGAGAAACCGGCGTATGGAATACAGAAAAGAGAAACTCAGTATGGAATAAGATTCTCTGCGTATTTTTGAACCCTTACCTCAACGACCCCGTCGCCGTCATGGAAGCCTCGATTCATGAACGTTTGCTTTTTAATGATGTCTTCAGATGATACGTCAAACACCGCAGTCAAAGAGTGTGGCGCCGCGGTGGCTGCCAACGCCGACAGGGCCAAGAGGGCAAGACCTGAAACAGAAACAAGCGTTTAATGGCTTTATACAACGAGTTTCTTGTATTTAAAAATGTAACACTTTTATAAATCTTTACTGATTTTTTATGTAATTACGTTTTTAATATTTACCAAAATACATAACAAAAATGTGTTCAATCCGAATTACTAGCGAAAAATATTTGTAGTACAAAGAGTTTAGTTATGACTGAAATCCAATCAACAGAATATAATTGTTCTCGTAAAATCACCTTTTAAATTTCAATTTAGCTCTGTCGATGGACAGCGATTGTTTACGCGCCGTGGAATTGTACATTTAACGTGAAACCATTCAATTACACTTGTTAAGTTTTACGATGTACGTAATGTTTCAATAGGCAGTAGCTAACATACATAACGACAATTGTTTTTATTTATACATTAAGGTCCATCTATAAAGTTACATGTGTCTAAAAAATAGCAAACTTATATATTAACAACCAAGGTGAAAATCAACATGCGATTTCAATTAAAGACAAACACTACATAGACAGAGTATAGATGCTTAAACAGTATTATTAAATTGTAAAAGGAAAAAATAAAGAAAATAACTAAGTATAAAAGCGTAACTAATCAAAAACTAACCAATACTAATCAAACTGAATAATAAAAAATAGTTTTTTACCCATGGTGAGAAATAGATTTGTAAGTTTCTGCATGTTAGACATCTGCGACGGTGATTGGACTCAAAGCCGCGATACTTAAATACAATACAATGCTAACTTAGCTCTATAGACAATAAACAAAATAAATGATTTATACAAAGCATGTATTTTACACTGAAAATGAAAATAGCAATGTGTATCGTAATAAGATCTCACGTCTGTTTACTGGAATCGACAGACGGTTTCAATTAGATTTGTAGCTTTTCGTCATATACATGTCTTGAATACTCAATTTCAAGGAATTTTCAAGCATAATAAATACTTTTTTTAAACAAGCCATAAAGCTTGAGTGACTTTTTTATTCGCAACGCGGCGAGCAAAACGCGGAACAACATCGACCTTTCTAAGAGCTTATTCGTATAAAGACAGAAATAAAGAAATGTTATGATGATGGAAGAAAATAACTGAACATATTTGTATCCATTCGACGCGGGCGCTAACAAAAATGTATATTTCTCGTATTCATTTATGAATTTATCCTATGTTATTATTAGGCTCTTCGAATTTCTGTTATTTGAATTTTCTATTTTATTTTTATATAGTAAAAATAAATGTCAAAGTACTTTTAATGTTTCTTTACAAGAAGGTAGCAAACGAGCAAGCGGTCAAGGAAGTGACCGCTACCCATCCTTTAACAGACAGAGGAGGTGATAGATAGAAAAATGGACTATTCTTTTCATCCATCCCATAAATCTTCTTTTCCTTCTGAAAGGAAGACGATTAAAATTAGGCCTCCTTCACCTCACACTTCCACTTCACGCCTGTCTTCTGTGAGGTCGTGGTATTTCACCGGTCGAGCGGGCTATTCGTGCAACAGATTGTTGCGGACTCTACCGCTGTAAATCATTACATCGAAACTTTAAAAGTTCATTATATCGAAAAGCGAGTACTTTAAACGATCAAACGACATGGTGTCCCATGTGCGACCAATAGATATGTGTGAAATATTGTTTTCTTTGCGTTAATTGTATTTAATTAAATACTATTATAAAATCACATCGCCCGGGGCAGTCGGTATAGTTAGGTTTGAATGTTTAATCCGCCCGCATCCTTTATTCTTGACAGCACTCATTCTTTTTGACTAAATTCAAAACTTTCTGCCATTATTTTTCCCAATATCTTCGTCGTAGAAAATTTCAACTGAGTATTGACGATGCTAACATCGTCTTTGATTGAGCCATTATTAAAAATTGAAAAAGTCAGCGACCGTGAACGATTACATCTCTAGAGGACCGATATAGTTACGCTTCACTTGTTTTTAATTAAAATAAAGTGGGAGACTTCGTTATTTTTCTTAATACACTTTTATATTAAAGCCTTCAGCGAGGTAGCATTGTCAGTCCATGCAATCACTTTAATAAGCATATTAAAATTATATAATTTAATAAAAATTAAAGTTTATTATTATTAAATTATTAAATTTATGTTGTTATTGATTCGACCATTGCTCTCATATTTAAAATTAATAATCGTTTAAACAAGGTTTTATATTTATGAAATGAAAGAGCAAACCAGTTCTTTGTCTACTTCATTTTTATTTTTGAGTTTCCGTAAGTTAAAAACTTGAAATACGTATTCATAAATATTTTCATCCACTCATCCAGCGAGACGGATAAATAATAGTAAGCACCCAGAAGCGCTGCGCGGACTGCAACAACGCGCGCGACGCCTTGCCGACGGTATACTCGTACATACTTGTATGTACAGTCGGGTTCCTTGGCGGTATTCCACTTTAAAAAAGTCAATCGCTTGAACGTTTCGTACACCTTGAGACGTTGACGCAGAATCAGTAACCAATAGGATGCCACTTTTAAATGTGTTAGGACGAAAAAAGGTCGGTCAATGTTGTAACAATAGAGTATTCAGAAATAATGAATTCGTCTGAATGGCAGATGTCGTAAAACTTCCAGAGCGGAAATCAAAGACAGTGATGATAACAATAGGCAGGGGTAGAGTGCAGGTACGCCTAAGATTTTATTTTATTTTATCAAAACATCGATAGCACCCTAATTGGTTATTTGTAAGAAGTAGGCGGAGTTTGGCTCGTCGCAAGGAAAAAAGTAATTTTTCTGTAAGTGAAATACCGCCAAGGAACTCGACTATACATATGTACTGCTGCATCACTATGTAAAATTATTCAAATCCTCCGCTCGTAGTCGAAAGCAAACAAGGTACCTGCTCCATAGTTCATTATATTTCTAAAAATAAAAGAAAATTAAATTTATTAATAAGCCTGTTCTGTATAACGTACTTATAGATAATATACCTAGCCAGGTCAAAAAATGCATGTAGAATTTTATAATAATTATTTTGAAATTCTACATGCAATGAAAGGTAGAATACAATTTTATTCACATTATTCGAAATGCCTTTCCCCATTTTGAATACATGCCCTTAATCGACGCGGCCAGTCATCGATCGCAGCACGCACGATATTCATATCTATTTCTGCCGCTGCTTTAACCAGAGATGCATGAAGAGACTCCAAATTCTAATGAGGTTTAGCGCAGACTTTCGCCTCCAAATGTTGATTTGTAGTGGGTTTAAATCTGGACTAGAAGAGGGCCAGTCTTCATGCGATAAAGTCAATTCCGCAGGCGGTCAACCAGTTTTGCGTGCTTCGTGCCCTATGAGCTGGTGCAGAGTTGGAATATCCAATATCTGTTTTGAAATATTGCTTGAGAAAGAGATACCATTATATTTGTTAGGATGGTATTATGGTACACCACGATACTGGTTTTTCACCTGTTTCACAAAAAAAAAACTTATTTTAGCCTGAATATGAGACTCCAAGGCAAACCAAGAGTCACCAAGAATAATATCCCCGTTGAACCCTCGGAATACACGCGCTCGCTTCTTCACTGGAGTCCGCATATAACTTATCGTTTTGTTTATTAAAACTTTCTTCGATACTAAAAATTCTTTCATCCGAAAACGAAATTGCGCGGTATTTTTTCCTGCGTACCGCCGTGACAAAGCGCGGGATCTTTCCAGTCTAATTTTTTTTCAAACGCTCGTTGAAAAAATATCGTCCTGTTTACGATGAGCTCGTAGTCCCAGGTCCACATTTAACAATCTTTGGACTGCGGCTCTGCTGAGCCCCATCCGAAGAGCTGTTTTGTTTACGAACAGGATTTCGTGGTATTCGCGCCTTCACTGCTTTGATGATCGCTGGTGTCCTGACTGTGCGAGGTCCGCCGGTCCTCTTACAGACCTCCTCTTCCAAGCTTAAATCTTCAGTCCATCGTTAGATAGTGCTATATACAAACCGTAGTATCATTTTAAATTTTTACAGAATATTGAAAATCTCTGTTGGCGCGTAATCGAGACTCTATCTTCTTTCTTCGACCACACGATATTTGAAAACGAATGAAAATGAATTTCATTTTTATTTTGGGCAAGCACGAACGTTGTATTTTCAAAATTAGTCGAAGTATATCTGGCCAGTATTCGAAAATTTTAAATAATAAGGTTTTAAAAAAACTTATAACGACTAGACATTAAAGTCATACAAGGACCATATGAACTTGACATTAAGTGAAAATATATATATATATATATTTGAAAAGTAAGTCAGGCGATTTCTGTCTATCATCGCTATTCCTCTTTGGAATTACTGGTAAAATTTTTGTTTTGTTATAAAATTTATTTACGCTCTCTAGATTGATTTTACGGCTACATAAATTGTTCAGCGCGAGTGCCGAATGATTCGCGTAATGCAATCGTCCTGAAAGTGTTAGAAACGAGACAAAGCAGCCGCCTCGCGCCACGCGCCTCGTGTCGGCAATTCAATTACTGAGCTGTCATCTGGCAGGTGGCGGCGCCTTCCGAAGTCTCAGCCAAGCATTCTGCAATAGAAGTCTTTGTCACCCTTTCGCTCTAATACAGCCAATTTTACCCTTTCGAGCAATTAAATAGTGTGTCTTCTTCTATTTATATTTTCAAAATAAAAACTGTTAAATAATGATTTAACTGTTGGCAAAATATTGCAGAAAGTAAATGTAATGTTATGTAAAAATAACAGTTAAAAAGTAAAACTGGGAGAAATCGCTGCCATATAGAATGAAAGTAGTATCTGAGGTATCAAAGGCTCTATTCATTCTGTATCTTTAATGCAGCTGAACAAATCAGCAGCTGTTATTAATTAACTAGCAACTATTATGTTTTCTGAAACATATACTGTTGTCGGCTCTGCAATGCTTTTAATGTCCTCTGACTTTTTTTATTCCTATTTGTTGTCAACTCTTTCTTTATTATTAATAATTTTGTGCACAATATTAGAAATAGCATCTTGATTTTGTTTCTAGAACTTCTAGAACTTCTAGAATTTAAAGAAAATCCTTCGAAATTGTAGTTACCTCTCGGACGTAAAGGAAACCTTTTGATTAAACTCAACGAAATTGGAAATGTTATGTTGTACTTGATTTCAATGAAACAATTCTTGAAAAGTAAAATGCTTTCGAAGCCACCGAGCTTACCCAGAGGGGAAGGCAGATATTACGGATTTCCGCTTGACGCGATCCTGCCACACCGACACATATGCATGCATGTATACATGCTCATGCATATACCTTCGCATTCCTTTAGGATGTCATTCATTTTTTTTTAATTATAACAAATATGAAATTGAAACTACGAAGTCAAGTTGCTCTCAAAGTGAAATTATTTGTTCCTATTTAGTTAAATATTTAGCTCTGTAAGATCTGCCGTATTACTATTTATTTTACGGGCGTAACAATCTACTTTTTTTGCAATGGCCAAAGTAACCATTCAAAAGTAATAATGTCTTTGATTGCCTTCAAATAAATATGTAGAAATTTTGAAACCAAAACATCAAATATAAATACTGACAATATGAATCCATAAAAGCTTTTCTATGTTACTCGCAATTACATACGTTTTTAACTTTACAACGGCTTATCGAAAACCTCATAGCTCGAAATAGAGTTAAGACTAGATGTAGAAGTTCCAATCATGTTTCTTCTAATTTGTAAATGTCGGTTGTAATTGTTGTTTTTCTTCTTTTTTATTTAATAAGGGAGCAAACGAGCGGCAAGTCAACCGATGTTAAGTGACCGCTACCCATAGGCAACAAGCTAATGCAATGTTGCAAATGCGAGCCTACCTTTAATGGACAGACGAGAGGATAAAGAGAGAAAAGGATATTTCATTTTCCTATCCCATGCCTCCCTCCTAGAAATCCATATCCACAACCCTAAGAAGAGGACTAGAATTGGGCCTCCAGCATCTGACTCATCAGACGGATTGCAGAAAACTTCCAGTTCACGTCAGTCTTTTGTGAGGCCCACACAGGTGAGTGTGTAATTGGCCCACTCAACCGGTTAAATTTGAAATTACATTTCTTTTTTTATTAAAACTGTTAGAAAAGACTGATCCAAAACTGCGTCAACTGTTAGTTCTGTAACTGTTTTGCCCTTTTTCATGATATTCAATTGCAAGCCGCCTCAACATGGCTCGGGTCACACGGTGAAAGAAAGAATACTTAAATCGGTTCAGTAGTTTACGAGTTTGTTCGGAACAAAAAACAAATCTTTTTATAACATTAGTATACATAGATGTGCAACTTAAAGCTAAACCTGGAGATCATAGACGCTAAAGCCTTATTTACTATAAAGTCTCACGGAAGATATATTTATATAACATTATATTGGAAATTATTAAGTTAAAGTACCTCCTTTAATTTATTAATTTACAATGTCGTATCTAACAATTTTATTGTCTTTATATTACCACAAATGTTCAAAATAAAAAAAAGTATTTGTAATGATTTTATCATTACAAATTTAACTGTTTTAGGACAATGACGTGCCTAAAAGGATATGGATTTTACGTCTTCATATATTTACTTGTTCTTCAAAAATCAAATACTTTAGGCATTTTTTTGCAACAAAACAAACTTGTACAAACGGAATCTTTAGCGAAATGCATTGCCGCTTTTGTTAATAAAGATAAATTTCAAAAAGTAACAATTGCTATAATTGGAAGTCAAAATGATCTTGTTCACAAAGACCTTCATATTCAAGAAACTGCAAAAATATTTGCTAAGGAATATATACCACAGATTGTTATTACAGAATCCGAAGACTCTAATGCTATAGTTAACAATAATAATGAAAATGTGTTATTCTTGATTTTCTCTGATATTTACAAAATATCATCTTTTGTGAACGAAACCGTAAATAAGGAATTAAAATACTTAATAGTTGTTAACAAAGTACTTGATGAAAAAACTTATGAACATTTAGAAAAAACTGGGAATTTGCTTCAACATCATGACGCTACTTTTATTGCAAAAGATTTGAATAACACAAAACATATATTTCTGACAACTGTTCCAAAAATTAATAGAAATACGTGTAATTATGACGATACAGTAAAACCTACTTTGATAAACACTTGTATGAACGGAGTATTGGAAGAAGAAACAATTTTTCCTGCTAAAAAACTTACAAATTTACAAAAGTGTCCGTTTAATGTAGGAATGGCAACAATGTACCCTTATTCTATGATTGACGACAAAGAAAGTCTCGAAAATCTACAACCGATTAACGAATCCCAAATACGTGGATCTGATTTAGAAATTATCAAAATTATTGCTAGTTACTTCAACGCCACTCTAAATTTATACTACATTTACCGTGAGGAAGAAAGTCCTTTCTTACATCTCGAATATATTCCATTTTTACTAAACGGCACCTTTGACGCTTGTGCCGGAGGGCTGTACCGAATATACGGAGATCTGGTTTACTATTCAGGTATATATACCCGTCAGGCGGTAGTTTGGGTTTACTCTGCTGAAAGAGATCCTGTCTCTTGGCAGACAGTTATCAGCAAAATAAACGGTTTGTACATTTTTATTCTATTTTACTTTTGCTACTGCCTTGTCTCGATAGCATTCTGCAATTTTGATCATATAACTATGTCCTGTAGAAACACCTTTTTAAATGGTTGGGGTGCATTGATGGGCACGTCTTCTTTGCAAGATTCTAAGACTTGGAAGCAAAAAGTTTTAAATATATCCTATTTAATACTCTGTCTACATCTATCTGCTTATTTTAGCGTTCAACTGTATTCTTTTTTTACTATTCGAGAACCTCCTGCGATTCTTAGAACTAACGACGAAGTTATGGAATCTGGGCGAACAGCTTACTTACAAATGGAGACAAAATTTTTTGTGGAAGACGCCAAGTATGTGGCTTTTGCGAACAAATCAGAAAATTGTGCGAATTTTCAAGACTGTGAAGATAAGACAGTAGCTTACAACGGTCTCACTGTCATCCCTGAAGGATACTTTTACTCTCTGCAAGCCGCCACAATTGTAGAAAATGAGGCGCGAGTACTCAGACCCTCGGAAAATATTATTACAATGTATCACGAAATGATAGTCCGAAAAGACAGTCCATTTACTGTTAAATTTGAGAAAATCGTTCAAAGCCTCTTTGAAGCTGGGATTTGTGATCGTTTGTATTTGGAGGCAATTGGTTTGTTAATTGAGGCTAAGGCACAGAGTGCAATCTCTAATATTATGACCAATAGCTACACATGCGAGTCCGGATGCGCTATTACAGT
Organism: Papilio alexanor hazarajatica; assembly: GCA_018246295.1. Lineage (NCBI taxonomy): Eukaryota > Metazoa > Arthropoda > Insecta > Lepidoptera > Papilionidae > Papilio > Papilio alexanor. The sequence goes on along the minus strand of DWLR01002387.1, from coordinate 1,569 downwards.
TTCGCAAATAGCAGGAGCAATTTACATTTGGATTTTAGGTTGTTTTGTGTCTTTTGTGGTATTTGTAATAGAAGTAACAGCAAAAGAAAAATCAAGGTGGTGGTGAAGGTACTTTCATACATTTCGTAAACATTTAATGTTTATAATAACTCAAAATTAAATATCAAGAATGCATGTTGTTTTTTATTGTGAAGCTCTCCCTTTTATTTTTTAATGTTATACATTATTTAATGTTATACAATTTTAATGTTATACATATATTTTTAATGTTTAGGTTTAGTAGTACAGGAAGCTGTTTGCATATGAAATTAGAACATGGATTAATTCTCAGCAGCTAATAGAAGTAAACACTTGTTCTGGGACATATACATGGACAAAGTATTGAATAACATCTACGTAATTTTATTACCTGTACATTCATTCATTTGGTATAAACACATGGTTTTTAATGGTAGAGGAGGTCAAACAAGAAGACAGCTTATTTGATCCTAAATGCAACGAAAAACGATATTGCTCGCTTTTTTGTAAGATAGTAAAGAGTAGTTAATAAGGCAAAGGCCGAGAAGGAGACAGGGAAAGGGTGGTGTTGGAATTACCATCCATCCATCGATCTCAGCCTACTCGTATGATCGGCCACTGCTGGACATAGGCTGCCCCCCATTGATTGCATCATTGGGGGTAAATATGCCATAATCGCCACGCTTGGCAGGCTTTTTGGTGATTACAGTATATTCCACCGCACTAAGAAAATGACGCTGCTGCCCGTCCTCCGGCGATCTTTAACATCCAGACACAAGACAAACGGACATGTTCATGCACACGAATGTTTGTCTTGGGTGAGATCGAACCCACGACCTGCGGTATCAAAAGCAAGCATTTTACCAACCGCTCTAAACGGTGCGTCGGAATTACTGATTAACATAATTATAAACTTGAAGGTTAATATATAGTAGAGTTAAATTCTGTTCAAAACACCTTTGTGAAAGTAACTACTGACTACTAGATATTTTCAAAACGAAGTTCTAGAACCATTTAGAGTGTACTCTCCCACAAAATTAAACAACGCTCCTCCGATTTTTCTAGTATTGCGGATGACGGATGTCCGATAAGTGTCGCTATTTTGTTCAACCTGCACCTTTTAAAAAAAATCGATTGAATAAAACCTTCCATTTTTTTCCTATTGAAATATTAATATTATATGACAAGTTTATCTTAAAAAAAAAAAAAAAAAACATCTACAAACAAATAAATTAGTCATTATGATTTATAACGCTTACTACTTTGTATATGTATTAATGATTTCTAACATTAAGTATTCGCCAAATGTCTTTATTGCCGACTTTATTTCTCATGTATTAAGAATAGGAAATGTAATACGGGAAATTTTTTTGGTATCATCATTAATGTTTATATATTAATAAACCTATAGTAAAAAAAATCGTATTATTAACCTTTGGCTACATTTAAGTCCAATGTTGTTAAATAACAATCTCAAAGGACATGGGCCACTCTACATACATTGCACGGCCCACTAAACGAAGTTCAAGGACAGTAATGAAATTAAGTTTA